>SJYX01012187.1:330831-342098 GCA_006410675.1 Oreotragus oreotragus
GACAAAGGGGTAAAGAGGTGGGGGGGAAGGGGGTCAGGGGATGGGGGAATGACAGCAAGAAAGACTGAGTCAGCTCAAGCTGGCAGAAAGGAAGGGGCAGAGGCAGAGAGAGGCTGCCCCAGAGTGAAGCCAGCAAAGCGGCTGAGGGAGCCGCCACAGAACCCAGTAGACCACCCCCACTACCCCCAGCACTCCCACACCCAGATGAGCTTTGGTCACTTCTGGGCAACAGCTCTTCCCCTCTGAGGTCTTCAAGGGCCCAAGCGGCCCTGGGGACAAGCCCAGGGTATCATCAGGACTAGGCTGGGGAGAATGGGCACAGACACCTGCCTGGAACTGAGAGCTACTCTAGCTACCTGTGTCTCAGGTGAGCCACTTGGAAAGGAAGTGGTCCCCATAACCATCAGGCCCTATCCCCACCCCCAATGCACATTTAGACCTCTGTGTGGGGAGCCCATTCACCTGAGGGTGAGCTCTTTGGCCCAGAAAGGGACTCCATGGGCGAGACCTCAGAATAGTAGGAAGGGTTCCAGGATCCAAGCAGGAGGACAATGACAGGACCTAGAGTGTCAGGCTGGCACTTGGATCCCCAGAATGACACTGACATCCCAGTGCCAAGGACTATAGGTTTGCAAACCATCAAGCAGAGACCAGGCGGACTCTGGGGTATGCCCAGATGAGGCTGGGATCAAACCAGGAGAATCAGGCTGACAGCGGCTGTGCCTACCTCCCTGACCATCTGGAGAGTGTGTTGGTCACAGCAGCAAGAGAGCTGCCCTGGGGAGACCCTCCAGCAGCAGATCCCCAGAGCCCTGCTGGCAGCTCAATAAGGAAGTCTTGAGGGCCCTCCCTGCACCCTCCCACCTCAGCAAAGATCGGGGTTAAAGGATACCTTACAGTGCAAGGGACTGACTGCCATTCCCCTAGCTCCATCTCTGCCTCAACATCCTCCTCTGAAACGGAGAGGAAACGTGCCCACGGCCCCTCCATTCTTACAAGGCAGCAGAGAGATCGAGGAGTGGCAGTGAAAATGGAAGTAGGTCTAAGCCTGAAAACTGGTAGATATTACCATACCCCTTAGACTCAGGGAGATACAGACTGGCCCAACATCACCACCCTCCACCCAGCATCGAGGCTGAGAACAAGACTTGTGACCCCATGGGCTCAGACACTGAGTGCCAGGGAGCGAGGCACATGGACAAGGGTGGCTGAGCTGCTCCATCCCAGAATCCCAAGCTGAAAGGAAAGATGGGGAGCAATCAGAGAAGGCTTCCTAGAGGAGGAAGAATCTGCTTGGAAACAGGGAGAATTCAGTAAAATGGAGGGGCCTTCAGGGAGCCTGCACTCTTTCCCTTTCTTGGGCCTCTCCCTCCGGGGACACTGGCCTCCCACACCTCTCAGGGCACCACCCTGGACTACCCAACCATCCTATCTTCTACTGAAGAGGCAGGGCTGGCACTGGGGGCAGAGGGGGTGCGGGTAATTGGTAAGCTTCCTGAAGCTGTTAGCAGAGGAGGGGAATGCCAGAAGATGGAGGTGAGGATGGGGGCACAGCACAATCGCAACCTCATCACAGAGTGAGGCAGCAGGAGCTTGGTTCCAAGAAAAGCAGGGGAGGGGGAGGGGCGGGGCGGCACCAGGCTGGGGGCCTAGTGATTCCCCTTCCAATCCCTAGGCTCTNGAGGGGGTGCGGGTAATTGGTAAGCTTCCTGAAGCTGTTAGCAGAGGAGGGGAATGCCAGAAGATGGAGGTGAGGATGGGGGCACAGCACAATCGCAACCTCATCACAGAGTGAGGCAGCAGGAGCTTGGTTCCAAGAAAAGCAGGGGGGGGGGAGGGGCGGGGCGGCACCAGGCTGGGGGCCTAGTGATTCCCCTTCCAATCCCTAGGCTCTTGGGAGCTCTTTGGGGGCCAGGGCTGATGGGATGCACTTTCCTGGCAGTTCCCTTCTTCCAGCCGCCTGTCCCACGGAGCAGAAGGAGCAGGGACACACACACAGAGGCACGTCTTCCAACTCCCAAACCTCAAACCCGCGTCCTCAGCCTGGCTGCAAAGATGACCTCCCACCCGTGAGGCCGGGAAACCGTCGCCCCGCGGTCCCATCTGACCCTGGCGGGGTCACGGGAAACCAGCGCCCCGGGTGCCTCCAGAGCGGCGCCGCGAGGCTGAACCGGTATCCCCGAGAGCCGGCGGCTGCGCTGATAAAGTGGATGTTCCCCCTTGACCCGCCGGGCGGCACGGCACGCGGCCCATTCCTCCCTCGCGTTCTCTCCGAGAAAGGCCGGAGTTCCACCATTAAAGCGCCTCCATCCTCTCTGCCCCCACACGCAAAGTTGCTCCAAGTCGCCGGGGTTCTGATGGCAGGTGATGGTTAGGCGGGGCAGCGCAGCGGGCGAGAGCGCGGTCACGAACCGGGGTGCTGAGCGCGCTCCCCTCAGCTCCACGCGTGCACCCACCCCCTCACAACGGGCGCGCACCCAACACCCCACCCCCCAACCCGCTGCCCCTGAGGCTCCCGCCCAATCAGAGGCCGCGCACGCTGCGCCGCCGGCGGGCAGACACCCCAGCTCCCCGGCCTGCGCCCCCGCGGCCGCGGCCCCGGCCCCGCCACAGCATCCCTCCTGCCCAGCCACACTCACCGTCCCGGGCGCGCAGTAGGCGCGCAGCTCCGCTCCGGGGCCGCATTCCCCCGCTGCGCTCCTCTCTGGTTCCCGCTTCGGCTCGGGTTCCCGCTACGCAGGGCTCGGCTCTGAGATGGTGGCCGCGGCAACGAGCGAGGCAGGGAGGGCGTGTGCGCGAGTGTGTGTATGTGTGTGTGTGTATGTGTGTGTGAGTGCGCGCTCGCGCGGTGCGTGTGCGTGTGCACGGGAGGGCCCCACGCTCCCCTGCGCGCCCCGCTCCTGCCTCCAGTTCTACACACTGCGATGCCAGCAGAATCCCTAACGCGCGCTCCCAACTGCCTGGGCGCTCACACTCGTGCACACACGCGCACACCTGGGCGCGCACACACCCCCGCCGCCGCACAACCGGCTCCGCACTCCCGACTCTTGCCCTCCTGGGGCGCTCACAAAGGCCCCGGCCCGCCGGGAGCCCCCGGAGCGCGGCCCGCGGAGCCTGCGGAGTGACCCTGCGGTCCTATCGGGCTGGCCCCGCCTTAGATCCTCCGGTGTCCCCAGAGGGGCCCCCTCGGGCGTCCCTGCTCCTTCACCCTGCCGGCCCGGCCGCGGCCGTGCTCTCCGCCTGATCCCCGGCCCCGGTGCCCGACTCCGGCTTCTGGTGCTCCCACCCAGAGGCGCGGGCTCCCTGCTCCTCGCCTGCGCCGCCGCCCGCAGCCGCGTGCTCTCCCGCTCCTTTCTTTCCCTTTTTCTGTCGCTGCCTCTCCTTCTATCTCGTTTTCCTTCTGCCACCTGCACCCGCCCGGATCCCGGTCCTCCGTCTCTCCGGCTGCCTCTCCGTCTATCTTGCCGACGCCCTCTCCCGCGCCGCCGCCTCCTCTCCACCGGCCTGCGCTGCCCTCACATTCTCCGCATTACACTGGGGTGCCGCCCGCCACTCGCCGGGCCCAGGGTTCCGGCGCACAGTGGGCGGCGAGGGGACCCGCCGCGCCCGGGCCCCACCGCCCCCTCGGCTCTCCGCCCGCTCCGCGGCTCCGTGCTCCGGCCTGGCGGGCGGCGACGTCCCGCGCTAGCCTCGGCTGTCGCTGACAGCTCCCATCTCGCCCGGGCTTAAAGGGATAGCGCACCGGGCTCGACCTGCCCCGCCCGGGGGCGCCGAGGAGGGCGGCCTCGTGCGCCGGCACAGTCCGGGGCGGTGGTGCAGCAGGGGCCGTGCGGGCGGCACCCGGTCCGCCGAGGTTGAGCCCGGCCCCCCGGGGCTGGAGGGTGAGTCAAGGAGACCGGCGGTCCGGCCGGACCGCGCCATCCAGGGGGCGCTCAGTGCTTGTTGGCGGTTAAGCCTAGGGGCACGCGGGAGGTGTGGGGAGGTGCAGGCTGGGCGCCCGGCACTGCGGGGCGGGGGAGAGGAGGGATCAGGGAAGCAGCTGTCCGGATCTGAGGAGAGTGAGGACACCTGTCATGCCGAGAGGACAGGGCTCACAGGATGGCCTCCCACTCGGGCTGTGTGACCTTGGGCAAATGCCTGCCTCTCTCTGACCTCAGTTCACACTTCCTTGAAAGGACATCGAGTTCCATTATCTCTGGGGCTCTGATTTGGTAGTGTCAATAGGTCCCTCCTCCCTGTAAGTGCAGGAAGTATGACGGAACTTTGCGGGGTGCAGGCGGTCCGGAGTTGACATTGAAGCTAGGTACTGAAGGGTGAGTAGGAGTTGACTGGGCAGAAAGAGCATCCCATTTCAAGAGGGTATGCAAAGACCTGGGTGTGGGAAGCAGGGAAGATGCCAGGTATGATTCCTGGGTCGGGCAGATGCCCTGGAGAAGGGATAGGCTACCCATTCCAATATTCTTGGGCTTCCCTGGTGGCTCAGCTGGTAAAGAATCCACCTGCGATGCAGGAGACCTGGGTTTGATCCCTGGATTGGGAAGATCCCTTGGAGGAGTGCATGGCAACCCACTCTAGTCTTCTTGCTTGGAGAATCCCCATAAACAGAGGAGCCTGGCAGGCTACAGTCCATGTGGTTATAAAGAGTCAGACACGACTGAGTGGCTAAGCACAGCACAGCATATTGGGGCGGGGGCGGGGGGCGGGGTGCGGGGTGGAGAGGCAAAGAGAAGCTATAATAGCCTTGAGTTGAGGAGTTTCAGCTTTGTTCAGGGGTAATAGTGGGGATGACACAGTCTAGGGAGAAGCCCTGCTCATCCTTCAGCCATCACAGATGCTTTGCTAAGGGCTCCTCAAATCCAGGAGCCTTTGAAGGAGACCTCCTCTTTCCTGTTCCTAAACCAAGTCCCAACCTCTGCTCCCAATCTCTCCAGCCAGACGCAGCACAGCCTCCCCCTGCTGACCGGAGCTGGAAATGGAAGAAGCCCAGGCCTGGCTGTGGTGCTGTGAGTCCTGGAAGGGTCAGACTTGAGCACCCACCCACCAAGGTGCCCTGCAAAGAGCCCAGACTTAGCTGTAAAGTCATGCCCAGTGCCAGTCCNGCAGGCTACAGTCCATGTGGTTATAAAGAGTCAGACACGACTGAGTGGCTAAGCACAGCACAGCATGTTGGGGCGGGGGCGGGGGGCGGGGTGCGGGGTGGAGAGGCAAAGAGAAGCTATAATAGCCTTGAGTTGAGGAGTTTCAGCTTTGTTCAGGGGTAATAGTGGGGATGACACAGTCTAGGGAGAAGCCCTGCTCATCCTTCAGCCATCACAGATGCTTTGCTAAGGGCTCCTCAAATCCAGGAGCCTTTGAAGGAGACCTCCTCTTTCCTGTTCCTAAACCAAGTCCCAACCTCTGCTCCCAATCTCTCCAGCCAGACGCAGCACAGCCTCCCCCTGCTGACCGGAGCTGGAAATGGAAGAAGCCCAGGCCTGGCTGTGGTGCTGTGAGTCCTGGAAGGGTCAGACTTGAGCACCCACCCACCAAGGTGCCCTGCAAAGAGCCCAGACTTAGCTGTAAAGTCATGCCCAGTGCCAGTCCCAGCCTCAGTGTCCTCTTCTGTACAATGGGAATAAAAATACTCAGCCACCAAGGAGGTTGGCAAAGAATTCCTGAGGAATGACACACAAGTATGACACCGCATACAGGAAGCATTCAGCAAATGTCCTTTTCCTTCCACACACGTGGCCTTGGCTCTGTGGACCATCCCCAAAGTACTTGCTGCCTCCCTTTTCCCTCCTTCCCTGGCCATTTTCTTTCTGCCTTTCCGGGGGCCTCAAGGGAAATGAGCTCATGGCTGTTACCTGCTCTGGCTCAACACACCTCCTGAGGAGTCTTCCCAGGGCTTGCAGATGGACCCTAGGGAAGCTAACCAGAGACAAACAGCCTTTCCCCAGAGTCCCTGACATCCAAGCAAAGTTGCGGTCTATATCCCCTTCCATTTCTCCCGCTCTCCTATGCTGGGAGCCACACAGCCTTTGTGTTTGTGCTTGGGAACTAATGTCCCCAGTTTTGCTGTGCAACATCAGGTAAGTAGCACAACCTCTCTGAACCTCAGGTTCTTTCCTAAGTATGGGAACAAGCTGGTGTGCCCGAAAGAGGCAATGAACATAAGTCTAAGTCATGTATTTTCCCTCAACAAGTCCAGGCCATGTCCCTTTATCCAGGAATTCTTCAGAGAGGCAGACAGATACAAAAGACTCTTGGGACCCTCGGATGTCCTGCCCTTGTGCTAGTGACCAGGAGCTGTTACTGCCTTTGCCTCCCAGCAGGCTTTACAGAAAGTCAAGGCATAAATATGAACAGACACATGGAGGAATCACTCCCCACTGCCACAGCAGCAGAGTTTAGGGGCCAGGCCAGTGTGGGCAGCTCCAGGAAGATGCTCCTTCATGCGATGCTAGGAACTAGCTGCTTCCTGCCACAAGGGCTGAGTCAGTGCCCCTACTAATGTTTGCTCACAGCTCCTCTGCTGTTTTCAGCTGGGTCCACAGGCCAGTGAGGGAGACCTTGGCTGCACCCCAGACCCAGTCACTAAGTCAGGTCTAGCCGGAGGCTAAGTGGCCTGCATGGAATCCCAGGAGACAGTGGGCATTTCCTGCCTGCCTTATCAGTCAATAACTGGCTTCCTGGATCAGGGTGGAAAATAGGGTCACTAAGAAAGAAATGTCCCACCCAGTCAGGCTTTCTCCTTGCTGTCTCTCATCCCACCTCCCTACCTCCAAGTCTTTTCCCACCTGTCCTACCACCTCTTGGCTTCCACACATTCATCCACCTTTCAAGTCCTTCCATACCTAAACAGCTTCCCCTGAGTACTCCCTGCCCTCTCCAATCTCTCTCCTCCTTTGTACTCTTAACCTACTGTGTGTCAGGAGTTTTCATTCATTGGTTCGTCTTTACACTAATTCTGGTGTTATCATTCTCATTTCAGAGAAGAGGAAGCCAAAGTTTAGTGTGCACTTCCAGGATTTGAACTGAGGGCCATTTTCTTCATTCTTTCCACAAGCATTTGTTGAGGGCTTGCTCCATGCCAGGCTCTGGGCCAGGTGTAGGGAATACACATCAGAGGACCTAGAGTCTAGAGAAAGACAGAGAGCACTTTTCTATTGCAAACAAACGTAAAATTACAACTGGGACAAGTGCCGTGAAGCTCTCTGGAGCTATTTGGTTGAGGCACAGTCTGGTCTTGAGAATCAGAAAAGGCTTCCTGCAGGATGTGACATTTGACCTAGTGCCAGAAGGTTGGGTAGACATTAACTTGGAGCAGTCAGGGGCCCCAGAGAGAAGGAACAGCTTGTGTAAAGGCCCTGTGTTGAGAGGAAGGAGAGAAAGGCCATGTGGCCAGAGCATAAGGAGAGGGGATTGGAGATGGGGCTGCATGGGGCCAGGGAAGCAGGTTCCAAGGGACCCCACAAGGAGTTGAATGTTTAGCCTGGTGGCTCTGGGCTGGCCCTGGAGGTTTGAAGCAGAGGACAGTGCCCATTGTTCCTCCAACTGCTCCCCAGTCCACCACTCAGCACCTTTGTACCCAGGGACCACTTCCACCCCTTTCTTCTGAAGCCCCAGCCCTAGCACAAGGTGGGACATGCTGAGGCTCAGACCTGCAGCTGAACTGACAACTTGGTGAGCCAGGCCAGGGAGAGACAGGAGACAGGAGACCTTGGCTCAGCCTTCACCCGGCCTCTGCCTGAATGACTTTGGTCAGCTCCTACCTCTCTCTGTCCCTCATAGCTGTAAGTCAAAGATTAGACTGATTCCTTTGCCATCTCTGGTTGATCCTGGGGCATAGCCTGTAATAAGCGAATGGAAAAGACTCAACAGTCAAAATGATCCTGCCTAAGCCAGAGGATTCAGGCCTAGAGCCCCGCAGGGGTATGAAGTAGGGTGCTGCTTGGGGTCTGCTGCTGGCCTAGTGCCATCCCATCTCGCCTCTCCTCCTGAGCTTATCTTCCCAAATGAAGCACTCCAAGGGGGCTTTCCTCCTCCCCTCCACCCCAGCATGGCCCATGCCCTCGCCCACTTCTCCCCCACCAGATGTTTGGGAATCACTGTTGGCCTATAAGAGCTGAACTGGATTCCTTGCGCATTTGGTTTTCCCATCTGTAAAAGGGTGTCATCCTTTCCCCTCCTATCTCCCTGGGAGGAGAGAGGATGAATAAACGGCTTATGGGTATAAGCTCCACCTTCTCTATCAGGGGACTGCTCCATTGTCAAGTATCCTCCTGGGACCTTGATGTCAACAGCACTGGGGGAAACAGGCACACCAACTGACCTCTGATTTTTTTTAATATTTATTTATTTATTTTTGGCTAGATGGGGTCGTAGTTGTGGCACACAGGCTTCTCTCCAATTGTGGTGCAAGGAGCTCAGTAGTTGTGGTACTCGGGCTTAGTTGTCCCAGGGCATGTGGGATCTTAGTTCCCTGACCGGGTATCAAACCCAAGTCCCCTGTGTTGAAAGGTAGATTCTTAACTACGGGACCACCAGGGAAGTCTCCCAGCTGACCTTTTAAAACCTCCCCCAGAAGACCATGGCCAGCTGCCCTCCCCAAGGACACCACACGGCTCCCGATAGGAAGTCCAGGGAAGGGTGACTCCTGGGGCGCCACCTTCCCTTTCCCAGTGCTCCTTTGTGGGTCCAGACAACAACTGGAAGGGGGCCACTTCAGAACTTGCTCCCTCGCTGGGCAGCAATGCCCTCTGCCCTGTGGGAACCTCGCTCCTCTGAGTTGTACTTGCTGCTCTGATTGACCTTATCTTTCTAAGGGCCCATCATAAGGATGCTGCCCCCATGTCAGCCGCAGCCCAGGCCAGGTCAGTTCACAGTTCTGTCCTATCAGCTTTTTCTATGGCAATCACACCAACCTGTAAGTGGGGAAGCGCTTTGCTGTACACAAGTCTGTCCCATGTGCCTTCTCCGCAAAGCCTCACTACAGCCCAGGAAGTAAGAACAAGGATTGGCCTCATTTACAGATAAAGAAACCGAATCGCAGGGTTGTGACCAGTACAGACTTTGGGGACCTGCAGTCCATCACAGTCACCTGGGGGGTGGTGGGTGGCGTGGCAGTCAGGAAAGGAGAATGCCAAGGGCAGCAGGAGAGGTGGTTGTTGGGGATCTGAATGGAGAGGTGACCCTGCCTACTACTGAGAGGTGGGATTGGAATTGCAGTCTGAGACGCCAGTGAGGCAGGGGTTGGTTAAGGACCTGAGAGTACGCACAGTTCGAAGACAGACCTACACTTTGGCTCCCACTCACAGGGGACGTGTTCTGTGCCAGGCGCTGGGGGGCCTGGTCCTCAGGGAATTCACAGGCACATCCACAGAGGAAGGCCAGGGTTCTGCGTTCTGGACTGGTAGGTACTGTGCGAGGTGGCTGGCAGGATTACAGAACTGAGTCAGGAGCCCATGGCGCCTGGCCCTGAGCCTCAGAATAGATGAAGGGGCTTCCCACGCTCACCTGGGCTGGGGTCCGTAGGTAGGATCAAGCTCTCTCAAAAAGGCTGTGGATTGGCTGCTCTTGAAGGGTGCATAGGAATTCACTGGGCAGGGAACGGGGGTCTGAGGAGGCGCGAGTGCAAGCAGAGGTCGCCTCTGAGTCCTCAGCACCCATCAGCCTGGGCCTGGCTACTGCAGGCATTTAGGGAACATGTGCTGGCCAGTTGGATGGTGTCTGAATGAAAGAAGGAAGCCAGGGAGGGAGAAAGGGAGTGAGGCCTGCTGAGAACAGACAGAAAAATAAGAAGGCACCCACACTGTCAAGGAAGGGGCAGGAAAGCAAATAGGGCAGGGCAGGGGCTCAGAGCCAGGTCACAAATGTCCCTGAATGTCATGGGGGTGATCACTGTACTTTGAAGGATTTTAAGGTGAGGCAGAGGATCAGATCTGAATTTGTAGACACTCCCTCCAGCTCCTGTGTGGAAGATAGATGGAGGGGTGAAAATGGAGATCAGAGCCTGGAGAAGCAGCCAATGGGGTCCTCTTGGTGAGGGGATGGGGTGGAACAGAAGGTAGATACTTAAGAATTCAAGAAGCAGGGCTTGGTGAGTGTCTGAGTGTGGAGGTGAGGAAAGGAGGGTCCCCCATGGCATTTCAACAGAGTTTCCTGTGAGCTGACCCCTGCCAGGCTTCACGACTTTGTTCCAGGGAATCCTCACACCCACCTCCCTGAGGGTCTACACTGTGTAGGGGACATCACGGTGCACAGCTTGAACCCCCTTCAGGCTGAAGCACTCCTCCATGTCACTGGGAGTATTGAGGCTGGCTGGCCGGCCACAGACGAGCTCCTGCCCCTCAGCTGAAGAGAGAGGCTCCCTGCCCAGGGCCTTGCCCCTCCAGGGACAGCTGCATCCAATGAGTGACCCAAAATGAAAGTATTAGTCACTCAATTGTGTCTGACTGTTTGCAACCCTATGGACTATATATAGCCCATGGGCTTCTCCAGGCAAGAATATTGGAGTAGGTTGCCATTTCCTTCTCCAGGGGATCTTCCTGACCCAGAGATCGAACCCAGGTCTCCTGCATTGTAGGCATATTCTTTACCATTTGAGCCACCAGGGAAGCCCAAGGCAGGGGATAAAAGGTGAACCCTCCTGGCCCAATTCAGGACGAGCCCACAAAGAGAGCTCAGGTCCAGACTCCCATTGCTCTGTGCTATGAATGCATCACAAACCATCTCCCCGCTCTGTCCCATCCTGCTTCCCTCCCTGCCATGGGTCTCAATCCCAGTAAACCTCCTGCATGCTAATCTTCCTCAATGTGCTAGTATTAACATCCCCATTTCACCCCTAAGGAAATTTTGGCTCAGAGATGTTAAGTGACTTGCCTGTGGTTGCACAGCTGACAAGTGACAGATCAGAGGCTGGCTAGGCTGAGATAATCACAATGGTGTGATCACTCACCTAGAGCCAGACATCCTGGAATGTGAAGTCAAGTGGGCCTTAGAAAGCATCACTACAAACAAAGCTAGTGGAGGTGATGGAATTCCAGTTGAGTTATTTCAAATCCTGAAAGATGATGCTGTGAAAGTGTTGCACTCAATATACAAGCAAATTTGGAAAACTCAGCAGTGGCCACAGGACTGGAAAAGGTCAGTTTTCATTCCAATTCCAAAGAAAAGCAATGCCAAAGAATGCTCAAACTACTGCACAATTGCACTCATCTCACACGCTAGTACAGTAATGCTCAAAATTCTCCAAGCTGGGCTTCAGCAATACGTGAACCGCAAAC
>SJYX01012187.1:347512-357657 GCA_006410675.1 Oreotragus oreotragus
CACCCTTATGGCAGAAAGTGAAGAGGAGCTAAAAAGCCTCTTGATGGAAGTGAAGGAGGAGAGTGAAAAAGTTGGCTTAAAGCTCAACATTCAGAAAATGAAGATCATGGCATCCGGTCCCATCACTTCATGGAAAATAGATGGGGAAACAGTGGAAACAGTGTCAGACTTTATTTTGGGGGGCTCCAAAATCACTGCAGATGGTGACTGCAGCCATGAAATTAAAAGACGCTTACTCCTTGGAAGAAAAGTTATGACCAACCTGGATAGTATATTCAAAAGCAGAGACATTACTTTGCCGACTAAGGTCCGTCTAGTCAAGGCTGTGGTTTTTCCTGTGGTCATGTATGGATGTGAAAGTTGGACTGTGAAGAAAGCTGAGCGCCGAAGAATTGATGCTTTTGAACTGGGGTGTTGGAGAAGACTCTTGAGAGTCCCTTGGACTGAAAGGAGATCCAACCAGTCCATTCTGCAGGAGATCAACCCTGGGATTTCTCTGGAAGGAATGATGCTAAAGCTGAAACTCCAGTACTCTGGCCACCTCATGCGAAGAGTTGACTCACTGGAAAAGACTCTGATGCTGGGAGGGATTGGGGGTAGGAGGAGAAGGGGACGACAGAGGATGAGATGGCTGGATGGCATCATGGGCTCGATGGACGTGAGTCTGAGTGAACTCGGAGAGATGGTGATAAACAGGGAGGCCTGGCGTGCTGCGATTCACGGGGTCGCAAAGAGTCAGACATGACTGAGTGACTGAACTGAACTGAACTGAAAGTGAAAGTGAAAGTCACTCAGTGGTGTCTGACTTTTTGCTACCCTATGGACGATACTGCTGCTACTGCTGCTAAGTCACTTCAGTCGTGTCCGACTCTATGTGACCCCATAGACGGCAGCCCACCAGGCTCCCTCGTGCCTGGGATTCTCCAGGCAAGCACACTGGAGTGGGTTGCCATTTCCTTCTCCAATGTATGAAAGTGAAAAATGGAAGTGAAAGTGGAGTCGCTCAGTCGTGTCTGACCCTTAGCGACCCCATGGACTTCAGCCCACCAGGCTCCTCCGTCCATGGGATTTTCCAGGCAAGAGTACTGGAGTGGGGTGTACAGTTCATGGAATTCTACAAGCCAGAATACTGGAGTGGGTAGCCGTTCCCTTCTTCAAGGGATTTAACCCAGGTTTCCTGCATTGCGGGCAGATTCTTTACCAGCTGAGCTACCAGGGAAGCCCAAGAATACTGGAATGGGTAGCCTATCCCTTCTCCAGCAGATCTTCCCAACCCAGGAATCAAGCAGGGGTCATCCCTATTTCACAGATGAGGAAACTGAAGCACAGAGAAGTTAAGTAATGCCTCCAAGTTCGCACAGCCTGGAAGAGACCAAGCCAAGATTCAGTTTCAGCAGTGATGTTGCACAGACCATGACGCTAACCATCTATCAAGCTGCCTATCAAAACAGCCAAGTACTGCCCCCAAAGACAAGAGTAACCCAAAATAGTGTTGGGGGTGGGATTCAACTTACAGCACTCCTATTTGCACACACTTTTTAGAGTGCAGAAAGTGAGGCACCTGTGTCTTTGCAGACTCAGCACAGAGAAGCCAGCTGGGCTGCCCCTGCTTTTGCTCTGTTCCAGAAGACGCAGGCACAGGCAGTCAGGCTGCATGGAAACATGAGGCCGCTGACTCGCTGAATAACTTGGGCAAGCCCGTGTTCCCAGGGCTCCAGGCCCCAGGTCTCACCCATGTGATGATTTCCCAGGATGAGCCACTTCTGAAAAGCCCAGTTCTGCAGTCCACCCACCTCTGGGGAGCTTGGGGCACTCTCCAGGGTCCTGAAATAGCTCTCCTGCCTGTAAGCAGGGAGCCTGGAGACCCCAAAGCAGCTGATTTGGTTCTCTGGACATGTTCTTAAAAACAAGGAAGGTACATCAACATTTGAGACATGAACTATTACCCTAAGCACACGTGGGGAGCTATTTCTTAGATTCATCACCACCGTGACCAAGGACAATCCTTTTGTGAAATCAATGAATTGATGCTCCCTCTTCCCTGTGGGTGGCTCTGTTTCCATTTGATTTTTCAGGTAGAGGATGCACCCCAATGAGATGGGCTGGTCTGTAGCCCTAGAATTGAGGTGAGTGCATCATGAGGTGTTCAGTCCAGGTGCTCAGTAAATGTCACTGGCTGCCATCATCACCACCATAATCCTCATTATTCCTCATCATCCCATTACCCCTCTTCTGGGATAGCAACACACCCAGACGTATACCCCCAGTTCGTGGCTCCAGAAGCACACATGGGGAGAAGGCAGCGGTCACCATTGCTATGTGCAACGGCCAGATGACAGTCTTTAGAGGGAAGAGGAAGAGGGCCTTCCTTTCAGAGGCTGCTCAGATCCTCTCCATCCCAAAGTTCCCCCTTGGGGACCTGGAATATCCTTGTTCTACCTGTGTTTTCAAGTTTAGACTGAGTAAGGCTCTAAGAGTATCTCCCTCAGTCTCCTACCCACCATTCACAAGTCCTGATGGGGAAACCCCATGAAGTGACTCCAGGACCAATTGATTATGGGGCCATCTTCTCCCTCCATACCTTGCCTCTTTGGGCCCCCAGACTCCCCCATCTCAGTGGGAAACCAGGCAGCCAGATTCTAGTGATTGAAGAAAACAGGGGCCCTCTTGTTTAAAAGAAGGACTCCATGTACCCTGAAAAAAACATAGTTCAAAAAGACATTATTCATTTCAGCACTATTTACAATAACCAGGACATAGAAGCAACCTAAATGTCCAACAACAGATGAATGGATAAAGAAGATGTATTGTGGTACATATATATGGTGGGATATTATTTAGCCATAAAAAGGAATGAAATTGGGTCATTTGTAGTGATGTGGATGAACCTAGAGTCTGTCATACAGAGTGAAGTAAGTCAAGAAGAGAAAACAAATGTCATATATTAACACACATGAATGGAATCTAGAAAGATGGTTCAGATGAGCTTATTTGCAGGGCAGGGATAGAGACACAGACTTAGAAAACAGACATACAGAGTTGGAAGGGGAGGATGAGACAAACTGAGAGAATAAGATTGACATACTTACACTGCTGCTGCTGCTAAGTTGCTTCAGTCGTGTCCGACTCTGTGCGACCCCAAGGACTTACACTGCTGCTGCTGCTGCTAAGTCACTTCAGTCGTGTCCGACTCTGTGTGACCCCATAGACGGCAGCCCACCAGGCTCCCCCATCCCTAGGATTCTCCAGGCAAGAATACTGGAGTGGGTTGTCATTTCCTTCTCCAATGCATGAAAGAGAAAAGTGAAAGTGAAGTCGCTCAGTCTGTCCGACTGTTAGCGACCCTATGGACTGCAGCCCACCAGGCTACTCCGTCCATTGGATTTTCCAGGCAAGAGTACTGGGGTGGGGTGCCATTGCCTTCCCCGATGTGTAAAATAGATAGCTAGTTGGAACATGCTAGGTAGCACAGGGAACTCAGCTCGGTGCTCTGTGATAACCTAGAGGGCGGAAGGTGGGAGTGGGACAGAGGTTCAAGAGAGAGGGGATATATGTATACATATAGCTGATTCACAATATAGTAGAGCAGAAACTAATACAACATTGCAAAGCAATTATATGCCAACATAAATAAATAAATAAATGGAAGGGGCGCGAATGCTGGGGAAAGAGCTGTGTCCTCAGTACAAGAGTGGGCAGTGGGGCAAGAGAAGAAGCTACACCTCTACCCTTTGCTCCCACTCCCGCGTTCTCCCAGTCACCCCAGCTTGGAAGGGGCAAGGTCTCAAGGCAGAGGCCCCTGACTCTTGTCATCACTTTCAACCCCAGCTGGCCAGGACCGCGGTGCTCGATCTCCATCACAGAGCAACCCTACAGGCTCCACTGCTGGGCCTGAGAACCCTCAACTCCTCTTTTCAGCAGACACTTATTAAGCATCTACTATGTGGCTGCCCTGTGCCAGGCAATTCTCTTACACTTGATCCCATGTGATCCTATAAGAACTCTTAGGATCCTACGTGATCCTATGGAATATGTTACTTAACAGATGAGAAAACTGAGGCTTAGAGAGGCTAAGTCATTTTCCCAGGGTTACACAGCTGGGCAGCGGTGGGTCAGAAACAGCAGATTTTCCAGTCTGATGAGAGTGGCTCTCCCAGCCTGCCCCGGGTTGATCCGCAGAGCTAACTACAGCACAAGCCTTAGAACAGGTGAGCATCACTGAGGGGTCAAAGGAGAAAGCCCTGTCTAGCCTAGTTTACACCTGCTCTGGGAAAACCTGCCCAGCTGGCTCCCTGAGCCTTGGAAGGATACCCCATGTGGGCGATGGTCAAGGTGGTGGAGCAGGGAAAGTAGTCACATCCCAGACTGAATGCCTTGCTTGCTCCCCACTTGGAGCTGCTGAAGCTGAGGGACTGGAGGTGGGACGCAGAGCGGGGTGTGCGTGGGGAGACCCAGGAGGCAGATGTGCCCTCCTCCCCTGCCCAGATACAGCCCACTCATTTTTGTGGACCACTGTGGAAGACCCTTCTGAAATGCCAACATTTTCTGAAAGGGCTAGGGGTCTCTGCCCCCAAGGGGTCAGGCAGGTAACCAGAAACGGACCTGCTGAGGATGGGCCAGGAAAGCGCAGGCTCTGTCTAAAAACCCCAACTACTCCAAGTGGGCCTGCTGATTTTTCAAGAGAAGCCAAAAGTCAGATGAGTGGCTTTCCCAGAAAATCTGCTGTTTCTGACCCACCGCTGCCCAGCTGTGTAACCAGGCTTCCCTCAGAAGGCGTCCATTTTTAAAATATTGACCACTATTCCAATTTTTTACAGTACCCAGTGGGTCAAACACTTGCCATCTCTGGCTCATGCCCTTAGATGCTCCCATTGGCCAAGGCCCCAGTGAGACCAGCACAGCGTTGCCAGCAGTTCAGAGTCCACAGGGTCCCTGCGCATCCCCCATCATTTGAGCCTCGGGGATCATGGTACCCTTTTTACAGCTGTAGAAACTGAGGCTCAGAGGGATAGAGTCCTGGGGGAGGCCAGGCCCTGACCCCAGCCCAGGTCTCCTCGCACTGACCCCTCACTGTAGCCCAGGGAACAGGCTCCTCTAGGGGAAGGGACCTGAACTCCAGCCAGACAGAACTGGCTGGAACACAGTTCCAGAACTCCTGTTCTGGAGCAGGAACACAGCCTGCTCACCAGGCTGCTCTCAGGAGCCTGGGGCAAAGGAGGCACAGATTTTATCTGCCCCTCCACTCTCGGGGGGCCCTTTTGACTGGGGTGCAGGAGCAGGGCCCCTGGGCCCAGAAGAAGTAAAACTGGGTGGCGAGAGGGAAAGAATCGGAAATTGGATTGGATTTTCTCCATTTGCAGGCAATCTTAGCTCCACTCTGCACTGCTCTCATCGTTATTTTTTATCCAGAAGTTGATACACTGGCTGGAGTGGGGACTAGGTGGGGACCCGGGTTCAGGAGCCTGGACCCCCAGGGAGCTAGCCAGGCTTTTCAAGGAGAGACCACAGCAGGGGGAGGGATGGTAAGGAGAGGAGGTGAGAAAATCCACAAATCTGAGACAAGGAAGCACTGATGTCCTTTCTCAGCTTTTTACACACATGCACACACTTGCCCAAGACTTATGCATGGAGCCAACACACGCACACGTGTGTGTATATGGGCAGATAGAGATGCAAACCTTCTCACACACGCTGCCAAAGCCTTTGCTTACACTGTGCTCCCCACCTAGGATACTCTTCCCTTGTCTCTGAGTCCTCTTGTTTCATTTCTTGGGCCGCCTCCATTCCTAGTATCTGGAGCCAGAGAAGGGTGTTTGGATTAGGCCTGGGGGTACTGGGCCCTGGGTGTGTGTGTGACAGAAAGGAAGAGGGTCCTAGGGCAGAGTGGAGCTCAGGGATGAGGACCGTGCCAGGACTGGCAGTGGGGGTGGGAGGTGTCCCAACGCTGCCAGAAGGGAAGTGCAGGGGCTGCTGGCAGGGCACTGAGAAGGGTCTGCTGTTTGCAGAAAGGGACACCGAAGTTGGACCTGAAAATCTTCCTTCCGCCCGCCCCACCCTACCCCCCGCGGTGGAAATCTTCCAGGATCACCCTGGGTTGGGTGCTCTCTCCTCCCTTCTAGTTCCGAGAACCGTGATGGTGAGCTGAATCTACTGGATACTGAGCTCAAGAAATCTTAAATCCATCTCCCCGGAGCAGCTAACCTCCTGGATCAGCTCCAGACCTAAGGCTGTGCTTTTAAAACCCAAGCCCTTTGGCGGTGGGGAGGCAGCCTTCAGCACCTAGCAACGGAGAAACCAGGCCGAGTGTGATTGGTCAGTTCCAGCTCAAAGGAGGGACGTCGTGAAACGACTGGGTGGCGATGCCTATAAAAGGGAGATGCCGGCGACCGTGAAGCAGCAAGTCCATGGGGCTCTGCTGTCCTGAGAGCCAGAGAACGAGGGAGCCAGCCGGAAGGAGAAAGGACAGTCTGCAGTCCAGAATTCCCGCTCCTGCCAGGGCAGGTCAGAGAGGAGCACTCCAGGTGGAGGTAGGTGTCCAGTTTCAGACCCTAACCTTGGTGCTCCAGGAAGATGGGCTCAATTCTCAGTCTGCTCATGGAGGCAGCACTATTGACAATAAAACAGAAGTGTCTGGCACTCAAAGGGTTAAGCCTGAATTAACCAGAACAGCCCCAGAGGCATTCCCTGGGGACTTCCCTGGCAGGCCAGTGGCCCACTACAGGAGTCCAATCCCTGGTCAGGCAACTAGACCCTGCATGCTTCAACTAAGAGGCCACGGGCCCCTTCCTCAGGTTTTCCTAGCAGCTGCAGAGCCTTGAGATTGCCACCCTGAAGAGTTCTCATGCCTCAGCTGCCCACCTCCAGGGAACATTACTCATGTTGTTTTCCACTAATGCATGCCCCTGGAGCCCAACTCCACAGACTGTAGCATGAATGGTGCCCCCTGGAGCTGGGTGCCCCCTGGACCCCCCTAGTGGCTCTAGGTGCTCAGCACTGCCCAGCTGATGGTGGGCTCCAGAGGGAGGCTTTAGTCTCAGCTGAGCAGTCTCCCTCCTGGCGGTCATGGGTGGAGGCTGACTAAAGACTGCTAGCTTAGGTGCCTGTACAAGAGAGCCCGGACCCTGCCAGCCCCAAACCTCTCTTCCCAGCCTTTCCCCCTCAGCAGCCACCAGACATCTGGCTGGACAGGCCCATGGATGGCGTGTCTGCAGCACGCTGGTGGCAGCCAGGCATTTGATAACTGCAAGATGCCCATTTACTTCAGGGGAATATTTACGTTTTCCAAAACCAGGCAAAGGGGTTTGTAATGTAACAATAAGGGGGGCAGAGAGGCTGTTCCACGTACTAGTGACACCATTTTAGGAGTACCCTCTGTGGGTCAGACACCATGTAGCATTTTTGATTCTCACAAAAATCTTGAGAAAGAAGTATAAATTATTCCCATTTCACATATGAGGAAACTGAGGCTCCAAGAGGCTCAGGAACTTGCCAGGCCACACTGTGTCATAGCAGAATGGGATTGGAAGGTGTCCTGCCTGACACCAGGGCTTTCCGCACGCCTTCTTCTAGCCCAGCCCCCAGTAACTTTCTGTCCTCAAGGGCTATAAAGGCAGCAATAACAGGTCAGAAGTAGCTTTGGCCAGTCCAGTGTGATGAGAGGGCTGCCCTGTAAAGGTCCCCTCCCTGAGGCTGTGGGCATCCTTTCCTGCAGCAGACAGGAGGTGCCTTTGTGACGCATGCTTATGTGGCCGCCTGTACCTGTGACTATATGTACGTGTGCTACATGAAACAGTCATGTGCTCTGGTCCCCAACAGGCTGACCTCAAGTCTCACTCATTCACACAGTAGCATGGCCCCTGGGGAGTTATGTCCCAGCTCTGCCACTTACCCACTGTGTGACCTTGTGCTGTACTTAATCATTCAGTCGTGTCCGACTCTTTGCAACCCCATGGACTGTAGCCCACCAGGCTCCTCTGTCCTTGGAGATTGTCCAAGCAAGAATACTGGAGTGGGTTGCCATGCCCTCCTCCAGGGGATCTTTCCAACCCATGGATCAAACCTCAGTTCAGTTCAGTTCAGTCGCTCAGTCGTGTCCGACTCTTTGCGACCCCATGAATCGCAGCATGCCAGGCCTCCCTGTCCATCACCATCTCCCGGAGCTCACTCAGACTCACGTCCATCGAGTCCATGATGCCATCCAGCCATCTCATCCTCGGTGGTCCCCTTCTCCTCCTACCCCCAATCCCTCCCAGCATCAGAGTCTTTTCCAATGAGTCAACTCTTCGCATGAGGTGGCCAGAGTACTGGAGTTTCAGCTTTAGCATCATTCCTTCCAGAGAAATCCCAGGGTTGATCTCCTTCAGAATGGACTGGTTGGATCTCCTTGCAGTCCAAGGGACTCTCAAGAGTCTTCTCCAACACCACAGTTCAAAAGCATCGATTCTTCGGCGCTCAGCTTTCTTCACAGTCCAACTTTCACATCCATACATGACCACAGGAAAAACCATAGCCTTGACTAGGCGGACCTTAGTCGGCAAAGTAATGTCTCTGCTTTTGAATATACTATCCAGGTTGGTCATAACTTTTCTTCCAAGGAGTAAGCGTCTTTTAATTTCATGGCTGCAGTCACCATCTGCAGTGATTTTGGAGCCCAAAAAAATAAAGTCTGACACTGTTTCCACTGTTTCCCCATCTATTTCCCATGAAGTGATGGGACCGGATGCCATGATCTTCGTTTTCTGAATGTTGAGCTTTAAGCCAACTTTTTCGCTCTCCTCCTTCACTTTCATCAAGAGGCTTTTTAGCTCCTCCTCACTTTCTGCCATAAGGGTGGTGTCATCAGCATATCTGAGGTTATTGATATTTCTCCCGGCAATCTTGATTCCAGCTTGTGTTTCTTCCAGTCCAGCGTTTCTCATGATGTACTCTGCATATAAGTTAAATAAGCAGGGAGACAATATACAGCCTTGACGTACTCCTTTTCCTATTTGGAACCAGTCTGTTGTTCCATGTGCAGTTCTAACTGTTGCTTCCTGACCTGCATACAGATTTCTCAAGAGGCAGGTTAGGTGGTCTGGTATTCCCATCTCTTTCAGAATTTTCCACAGTTGATTGTGATCCACACAGTCAAAGGCTTTGGCATAGTCAATAAAGCAGAAATAGATGGTTTTCTGGAACTCTCTTGCTTTTTCCATGATCCAGCGGATGTTGGCAATTTGATCTGTGATTCCTCTGCCTTTTCTAAAACCAGCTTGAACATCAGGGAGTTCACGGTTCACATATTGCTGAAGCCTGGCTTGGAGAATTTTGAGCATTACTTTACTAGCGTGTAAGATGAGTGCAATTGTGCGGTAGTTTGATCAAACCTAGGTCTCCCATATTGCAGGTGGGTTCTTTATCATCTGAGCCACCAGGGAAGCCAAAGAATATTGGAGTGGGTAGCCTATCCCTTCTCCAGGGCATCTTCCCAACCCAGAAATCAAACCAGGGTCTCCTGCATTGCAGGCAGATTCTTTATCAGCTGAGCTACCAGGGAAGCCCCCTGTGTGATCTTAGTGGGCTACTTAACCTCTCTGTGCCTCTGAGTCTCCATCTGAACAGTGATAGCACCTTCAGAGGTAAATGAGTCTAATGCAGTGCCTGGTGCATGGTGGATGCCATAAGGGTGTTAGCTAGTCTGTTTTTCAGCAAAGGTTTACTGAGTGCTTACTATGTGCCTGGGAGTCTGACAGGTGCTAGGACCCTCAGCTACCCGCTCAACACCTGCACCTGGGTGTCCACCATGTTCAGACAACACATCGCCCTCCTCCCCCACCAGGTCTGCCCTCTTTCTGGGTGCCCATCTAAGAACTTAGCAGCCCCAGCTATCCAGTCACCCAAACCAGTAACCTGGAAGCCCCCTTGTCACCTTGCTCTCCATCACCCCCTCATTCAACTAAGTTCTGTCAACTCTATCTCCTAAATCACCATGAATCCATCCACTTCTCTGTAACCCACCAGACTCCCCCTCCCCCAGTAATAGTAACGGCTATAGTGCTATTGGTGCCTCACCCAGCTCCCTTCAACCAGTGCACCCCCCATCCCCACCCCCACCCGCCACCCTCTGAACACTGCTGAGTGCTGGCTGTCAACAGCTCACAGCTGTC
>SJYX01012187.1:357872-472442 GCA_006410675.1 Oreotragus oreotragus
CCCTCCCCCCACCCCGCCCCCAGCCCCTTTGCCTCCTGACAACTCTGATGCTATTCAAACTCCAGGGCTCCCCTGGGATCAGGCAGAGAGCAGACTTCAGCTGACCCTTCATCCTTGGCTAGCTTCCTCCCGTCCTGTCCCACTCTCTTGTGAGCATCACTTGAAAGCACTCATTTAATAAACCTCTAGCCCTCAGATCTCCTTTTCCTGCTCTGCTTTTCAGGAACCCTGTCTAAGAGACCCTCTCCCTTGCTGGGTTAGTCACAGTGACACGTTCTGGCCCTGGAGGAAAATCTGAAGGACAGGTGGGGGCCTGGCTGGGGCAGGGGACAGTGGGGTCCTGAGAAGGGAAAGCAGATAAGCTCTGGCCCTCCCCACCCATCCTGAATGGGCTGGCCTGAAGGAGCGGCCGGCATCCACCTGGCCTCCGAGACGCTGTGATTAACTTTTGTGTCAGAAGGAGAATGGGGACCTGGGGCTTTCCCTCCTCCATTTTTTCTTTTTACTTCTCCTTCGCTTTCTTCAAAAGCTGAGCCCAAGTTAATCAGATAAATTCTTCGCCAGTCGCACCAACCATTTTTCTAAGGTTCAGTCTCCCCAGAGCGACTCATAATTACTCCAGACTGAGATATTAAAGCAAAAGGGGCAAGAAGAGGGGGAGAAAAAGATGTTTTTAATTAAAAAATTAATTTTTCCAACAGACCCATGGATGGCTGCCTGGCTGTGGTGCTTCACTACCTCTGAGACAATCCCCTTCCATCCGTCTTTTCCTCATTAAATCTCGAGGAAGGGGAGGGGGGCCTGGAGAAGGCAGCCCCTTCCTGAACAAAGCTTTCTCTCCCTCCAGCAGAAGCATCCAACTCTCTACCATCCTGAAAAGTAAGTGGTTAGACTGCAGGAATCTAGGTGAGAACAGCAGAGCGGGGTGCAAGCTTGAAGTCAGACAGACTCGGGCCCCTGTCCTTTAGGACATGTGCAACGTGGCAGCTCCTGGGCACCTCCCTCCTCAAGTAAGGTCCTTCAACCAGTAGCATTGACATCACCTGTTAGAAACCAGAATCTTAGATCACCTGGATCCAAATCTGTGTTTTAGTAAGATCTCTGGTGACTCATGTGCACACTGCATTTTAAGAAACACTGTCCAAGTGGCTCTGAGCCTCAGTCAGCTCCTCTGGAAAATGGGGAGAATAAGGACCTCTGCCTTGCAGTTTAGTTTGCAAGGATTATGAAGGCGTAGAAAGAAGAAAACAGTTCAGCAAACCATAAAGCGGGAACTTCAGAAAACATTCACTACTTATAACCCTGAGCCTTTTTTTTGTTAGGTGTCAAAGCTCACATCTGGTAGCCTTTCAGGAACTTGATTTGGTGAGCCAGAGGCCTTCCCACTCACTCGGGTACTTCATTCCCTGTATCTGGGGCCCAACCAGAAGGTTCTTAAAGCAACGAAAGAGTTTGTAATCAGGGAACTCTTGACCAGAGGAAATAAAGTCACTCACTGTCTGAAGCATCATCTAGGTGCCTTCCCTGCTCACAGCAAGCTGGTGAGGGCAGCTCAAATCCCAATGTCACCAGGATGCAGGCACCCACTCTAGACAGACATCAATAGCCAGAGCCTCTGACTTTTATTAATTAAATTTTACTGCAGTATAGATTGTGCTTCCCTGGCAGCTCAATAATAAAGAATCCTCCTGCAATGCAGGAGCTGCAGAAGTGGTTTGGACCCCTGGGTCGGAAAGATCCCCTGGAGGAGGGCACGGCAACCCACTCTAGTATTCTTGCCTGGAGAATCCCATGGACAAAGGAGCCTGGCGGGCTGCAGTCCCCTGGGTTGCAAGGAGTTGGACTCGACTGAAACGGTGATCCGCGCACGCGCTGGAGTATAGTTGCTTTACAATGCTGTTAGTTCCTGCTGTACCACAAAGTGAATCAGTTACACATATATATGTGTGTGTGTATACATATATGTATATATTATATATATATCCTCTTTTTCAGATTTCCTTCCCATTTAGGTCACCACAGAGCAGCCAGTGGAGTTCCCTCTGCTATTATACAGTAGGTTCTCATTAGTTATCTATTTTATATGTAGTATCAATAGTGTATATATATTGATTTTTACTTTGTCGTTCCCTTCTGGGGTCTTTCCTGAAGACATAATCTAAAGTGCGGACAAAGCCCTGGGTCATCAGGTTACCTCTTAATTAAGAGTGACTGAAAATAACACTGAGGGAAAGACTGAGTAAATGGTAGTAAGCACCTCTGAAATATTAAAGAACTATTAATGACAAGAAGACGTGTTTATAATGTAATGTAGGATATAGAACAGCTATAAACATACCTGTGTTTTTAAAAATTGTTCATATGTTTGTGTGTGTGCAGGTGTGTGTGTCTAGGCTTCTGGCCCTCTGTAAGTCCAAGTCCCCTAAGCCAGGGCATCCTGTGAGCAAGGCTCTGCCCCAGTAGAAGAGGACTGAGGGAGGAAGAGAAAATAGTAGAGGAGAAGGATTGGGGCCACAGCAGACAGAGCCAGAGTTCAGGGCTCATCTCCAGCACCTGCAGAGCACTGCAGAGACCCAGAGAAGGCAATCAGAGAATGAAGCAGGCAGGGACCACACTGCAGGGGTGTGCGGGAAGGCTGAGGCTCCAAGATGGAGCTCACTCTAAGCCGTGGGATGCAGGGCAGAGCATCTCCAGGCCTGGATCCTGGAGCTGGGGCCAAACCTGCAGCATCAAGCCTGGAACTGACACCGTGTCACAATATCCAAAGGCCTTTGTTGGCTACATTTAGGGAGAAAGGTGCTAGAGTTACAGTATCAGTGGACCTTCAGTCAGGATGCTTCTCTAAACTTGTGCTCTGTGGGCCTACCACTAACTCCCTCCACTTTTATGCAAAACTTTAACAGTGACAGAGTAAACCTAAAAATAAAAAAATAATAAAGAATGTACAACCCAGGGAAGCCAGAGGAAGCTGACCCAGCAAAGCCGCATGCTGGTTTAGGGACGGAATTCGCAATTCCTACAAGATCACCAAGGGATAAGAGCCTTAAGCAGGATATAAAAGGGGGGTAAAATCAACATTTTAGACAATAAGAAAAAAATAAGATCTGGTTTTGCACTCAGGGCTTCGGGGGATTAAAGGAGCAACTAAAAAACCAACAGTTGCAGGGAAAAATACAGAGAAAAACTGCCCCCTCAGGATGTGCTTATAGAGCAAAATTCCAAAACACATAAAGAACATTGATGTTTAGCAAAATCAACAGTTAGAAGATGAACTTATTGCAGACAAAATAACTAATAGAATAATCTTTAAATGGCGTAACATGTTACCAAACGGAACTTGGGGCGACTTGCCTGTTGCACAGTAAAGCCAATCTACTGACACTAGGCTGTGGTGAAGGAAAATTTGACATTTATTGCAGGGGCCAAGTAAGGAGGCTGGGCAGCTTGTGCTCAAAAGACCTGAACTCCTGGATGGCTTTCAGGGACGGGTTTTTTAAGACAGTGCAAGGGAGAGTCACAGGGTGTGTGATCAACTCATGCACAATTCTCTAATTGCTTGATGATGAGGTGAACGGGTGATGTTTCTGGAATCTCAGTCATCATCCTTCTGGTTTCATCGTACCTGGGGTCTACATGCTGGTGGTCAGCGTGCAATTAACTTCTTCCACCTGGGGGGTTTCATTTGCAAAATAAATTAAAGATATGGCTCGGAATATTCATCTATAGCCCTGGGGAGAAACTAAAGGCACTTGACTTTGTCTTGTGGCTTAACTATTATTACTTTTGTCTTGCTTGACTGCTTTCCTTTGCTTCTGCATTTTCTCACTTTTCTGATTAACTTTTTTCTTTGAAACTCCATGAAGACGTAGGACGTGCATGGGTGCTAAGTAGCTTCAGTCGTGTCTGACTGTTTGCGAGCCTGTGGACTGTAGCCCTCCAGGCTCCTCTGTCCATGGGATTTTCCAGGCAAGAGTACTGGAATGTGTTGCCATTTCCTCCTCCAGGGGATCTTCCTGACCCAGGGATCGAACCAGCATCTCATGAGTTTCCTGCGCTGGCAGGTGGGTCCTTTACCACCAGCGCCACCTGGGAAGTGCTTGAACCTAGGAGCCTAAAGCTCTACTACAAATGAGAGGCAGGGGACACAGTGAGGGAGGGGTTTGTCCCCAAGAAGGCCACCACACAGGGTCCTGCTCAGTTTCAACAAAAGCCTGTTTAGAAACCTTTAAAAAAAATGGAAGAAAAGACAGCATCTGCCAAAAGGAACAAAAATTAAACAAAGATAAGCATAAATGTAACAAGAGTTGATATGTGAAAAATAACCCATTGAAAATCTTAGAAGTGAAATGATATACTCTTTGGGGGAAAACCCTCCAAACTTGGATAAATTCTAAACTACACATGGCCAACGAGAAACTTAGTGAACTGGAAGCTAGTGCTAAGGAATTTAAGTAGAACTCAGCATAGAAAGGTAAGGCTATAAACAGTCCACTAAGAAAAATGGAAAGCAAATTGCCTTGTGGTTCAGTCGCTAAGTCACTCTTTGTAACCCCATGGACTGCAGCATGCCATTTGTTGGGAGGATCTAACCAGTCCCTAATAGGAGAAGAGAATCAAGGGATGGAAGAGAAGTAACAGTCAAAACTATAAAAACAGATTATTTCCTAGAATTAAAGGAAAAGGTAAGTTCCCAGGGTGGAAGTATACATGGAATGTCTGGCATCATAAATACAGCTGAGTCACAGCTAGACACACAGTAGTGCAACTGCAGAACATCAAAAATAAGAATTAAAATGTAGAGGTTCCTGGGACATACAGAGGTTCAAGACATACAAGAGCTCTCATCAATGAAGGGCCAGAAATCCATGGAGCAAATGCTTCAAAGTACTGAGTATAAATAAATGGAGGTTAAAATTCCATGTGCAGCTAAATAATCACTCGAGATTAAAACAAAACCTTTGTCAGACTTACAAAGACTAGAAAATTTATACCCAAGGACCTTCACTGAAAAAAGTCCTAAAGGATGTACTTCAGCAAAATGAAAAGTGAACCTAATGGAAAAGGTAGGGTGTAGAAACATAAGAATGAGTCCAGAAATTTATATATATATGTGTGTGTATATATACACGTATACATGTGCATATACATATATATTAGAGTTTCCTGTGTGTAGGCACACACACATACATACATATACACTAACTGGAATGTTGACCATAAAGGCTTCCCCAGTGGCTCAGCAGTAAAGAATCCACCTGCAATGCAGGAGACACAGGTTCATTCCCTGGGTTGGGAAGATCCCCTGCAGAAGGAAATGGCAACCCACTCCAATATTCTTGCCTAAAGAATCCCATGGACAGAGGAGCTTGGCAAGTTACAGTCCATGCTGCTGCTGCTGCTGCTAAGTCTCTTCAGTCATGTCCGACTCTGTGCGACTCCATAGGCAGCAGCCCACCAGGCTCCCCCGTCCCTGGGTGGGTCACAAAAAGAGTTGCACGTGACTGAGCAACTAAACAACAAAAATTGACCATAAAATGATAATAATAATAATAGCTACAGTTATCTTTTTTAAAAAAGACATAATATTTTAGACAATAAAATTGAGTACTTGTCCAGAGGATAATAAGGATACTGAATAACCCATGAACTTTGTTTTAAAAAAAATAAGTAAATATGAATATTGAAGATGTAAGAGTGCCACAAAAGATTATAAATACAATTTATAGGTTGTGATATGCAACTAAAGCAATATTTAGAAGTAAATGTATAATCTTAAATGAATTAATTAAAACATGGAAAAATTTTAAACACCTTAAGTTCTTAAAAACAAAGGAAAAAAAATAAAGTCCAAAGAAAGTAAAAGGAAGAAAACAATAAAGAAAAGATTTTTTTTATTATTTTAATAGGAAACAAAAGCAACAGAGATACGCAGTCAAATTATTTCATCACATCTGCTCTGCAGAGTTACATCTTTACATGCTATAAAAACTTTCTAAATTTGTTTTTAAAAGTTATCACTTGGCTGGCTTAAAACTCAACATTCAAAAAACTAAGATCATGGCATCCAGTCCCATCACTTCATGGTGAACAGATGGGGGAAAAGTGCGAACAGTGACAGATTTTATTTTCCTGGGCTCCAAAAATCACTGTGGACAGTGATTGCAGCCACGAAATTAAAAAACGCTTAGTCCTTGGAAGGAAAGCTATGACAAACCTAGACAGTGTATTAAAAAACAGAAACATCATTTTGACAACAAAGGTCTGTATAGTCAAAGCTTTTTTTCCCAGTAGTCATGTAGGGATGTGAGAATTGGCCCACAAAGAAGTCTGATGCTGCTAAGTCGCTTCAGTCGTGTCCGACTCTGTGCAACCCCATAGACGGCAGCCCACCAGGCTCCCCTGTCCCTGGGATTCTCCAGGCAAGAACACTGGAGTGGGTTGCCATTTCCTTTTATTTTCCTGGGCTCCAAAAATCACTGTGGACAGTGATTGCAGCCACGAAATTAAAAAACGCTTAGTCCTTGGAAGGAAAGCTATGACAAACCTAGACAGTGTATTAAAAAACAGAAACATCATTTTGACAACAAAGGTCTGTATAGTCAAAGCTTTTTTTCCCAGTAGTCATGTAGGGATGTGAGAATTGGCCCACAAAGAAGTCTGATGCTGCTAAGTCGCTTCAGTCGTGTCCGACTCTGTGCAACCCCATAGACGGCAGCCCACCAGGCTCCCCTGTCCCTGGGATTCTCCAGGCAAGAACACTGGAGTGGGTTGCCATTTCCTTCTCCAATTCATGAAAGGGAAAAGTGAAAGTGAAGTCGCTCAGTCGTGTCCGACTCTTTGCAACCCCATGGACTGCAACCTACCAGGCTCCTCCGTCCATGGGATTTTCCAGGCAAGAGTACTGGAGTGGGGTGCCGTCGCCTTCTCCACAAAGAAATCTGAGCACCAAAGAATTGATGCCTTCAAATTGTGGTCCTGGAGAAGACTCTTGAGAGTCCCTTGGACAGCAAGGAAATCAAACTAGGCGATCCTAAAGGAAATCAACCCTGAATATTCATTGGAAGGACTGATGCTGAAGCTGAAACTCCAATACTTTGGCCACCTGATGTGAAGTGCCTCGCTGGAAAAGGCCCTGATGCTGGGAAAGATAGAGGGCAGGAGGAGAAGAGGGCAAAAGAGGATGAAATGGTTGGATGGCATCACTGACTCAGTGGACATGGGTTTGAGCAAACTCCAGGAGATGGTGAAGGACAGGAAAGCCTGGCGTGTTGCAGTCCATGGGGTGGCAAAGAGGTCAACGTGACTTAGCGACCAAACAACGACATACAATTTGTTCGGGTAATCCCATTATATCTTATCTTTTTCTTTTCAGGTGGTTTGATGATGGACTTTAAATGCAGGCCTGAATGTTTTGACCAGGGAGTGGGGGTAGAAATCTTTGCCAAATACTTTCAGGCTTCCTACCTCATTTGCATCCTCTGAACACCCAGTGAGGTGGGGAGGGTGCGGCTGTCACTGAGGGTCAGAGAGGCAGAGACTGTGAATGATGGTGAGCGGCACAGCCAGAAACAGAACCCACATCCCAACCCCACTCCCACAACCCCATATTTTCCTGTCTCCCCAAGTCACCTCCTAATTGCAGAGGGACTGTGAAGTATCTTTCCTTGAAGCCTCCTCCCTGAGGCTGATTCAGACTAATTTTGTGCATATAACCTCATTCAAGATGCCAGAGGTGGGCCTTCCCTGGTGGTCCAGTGGTTAAGAATATGCCTTCCAATGCAGGGGATGTGGGTTTCAGCCCTGGTCAGGGAACTAAAGTCTCACATGCCAGGGGGCAACTAAGCCTGATTTAAAGAGATGCCCTAGTGCTACCAGGAAGACCTATCACAGCAAAAATAAAAAATAGATTAAAATTAAAAAAAATTTTTTTATTATTTTTTTAAATAGTAAAAGGAAAAAAAAAAAAAAAGCCAGAGATGAGAGAGAGCCAATGTCCCTGGGGGACACTGCCAAGCAGTCCAGGCTCCCCTCACTCTCCTATGGGGAGAACAACAGATCTTAGAACTGAGGCTGTGCATCTACAGAGCAGCCTCCAGCACTTGTATTTGAGGTTCACCTTTGCAGATCCCCTGCAGAAGGCGATGGTACCCCACTCCAGTTCTCTTGGCTGGAAAATCCCATGGACAGAGGAGCCTGGTAGGCTACAGTCCATGGGGTCGCAAAGAGTCAGACACGACTGAGTGACTTCACTTTTGCAGGCAGACAGTGAGGCGGGGCTGCCTAAGAAGACCAGAGCCAGTGTTTTCCAAGTGGAGAGAAAAAAAGCTCTTGTGAAGAAAATTATCGTTCTTTGGATCTGCTTAAGATGGGGCCCAGCCGTTCTTTAGTTAATCTCTCCACATACTTAGAAAGAAAGTTAAATCACTGACGACTTCTCAGTAGAATGACTTGGCCCAATATTGTGGTTATAAAACTCTAGACTGGTAAATCTCATCTGTGAAATGTCCTTCCCCAGAGAGCTTCCAGAGCACAGCAGATATGCAGCGATGTGAGAGTGGGCACAGTTAGATCCAGCCTGAGATGGGGGCCAGAGGTGGGCTCTGGGTTCCCTGCCCAACCTGCTCAGCCACCCCTCTCCCTGGGTGGGCTGCTCCGTGTTTATTGCATCAAGATGGCATCTGGTTCTCCCACAAGCTCTGACCTAATAGGCTGGACTCTAAGACAACCGTGGGGCAAGTCACCAGCCACTAGCCTGGCGCTAGTACCATGTTTCCCTGGAGGAGAAAGAAGGATGTCCTCATTGCCCAGGGTTCCTGTGGAGTCAAGGAAAGACAGAAATTAGCATGCCCACCCAGTTCTGTCACACTGTCACGCTCTTGAAAGAAAATACTCTGCAATTTGCTTTGAAATCTTAAAGAAAGAAAAATACTAAGTCACACAGTATTCAAGGCTGAAAGGAACCTCAGACAACAACTGACCCAACTAACTCCCTGACTGTTCAGAGAAGGAAAGTGAGGCCCAGGGTCGCATGATGAGGATTCAGGGGGGGCTTGAGTGCGCAGCCACCCAGGGCTGGCCTCCGTGGCCTGCTGCCCTCACCCCAGGGCCCTTGCAGCAAGGGGGGCCAAATTTCCACTGCCCGGAGGGGCAGCCTGAGGAGCAAGAGAGAGAGGAAGTGAGGGGGGCGGACAGAACACAGGGTGGCAGGAAGCAGCGTGGATTTGCTCAGCCTAACTGTACTTGATCAATCGTCCGCGGGGCGTGCGGGAGCGGCTGCTGGAACCACAGCTCCCGGGAGCCCCATCACTCAGCGATATGGTAATAAAGTGGCCGGGGCTGGAAAAATGCTATGAGACTCCAGAGAGCTCAATCTCATCCCGCCGGATTATAGCCCTGTTATCGACACCCCTGAGGCTTGTTCTGTCTCCTTCAGCACCAGCTCTGGAGATGAAAGCTCCAGCAGGATGCAGTCTGACCCATGCATCCAGGGCTGGGAGCAAAAGGAGGTAGGTGGCAGGAAAGACTGACTCCTCCAGGGCCGCACCTGCCATCAATGTCCCTTCTTCCTGAATCCCAACTCCTGTGTCCACTGAGGCCTCCGCAGGGCACTGGGCTGTGCCGTGGGGGACAGAGGGAGGAGAAACTGGTGTCAGGCTTGAAGGTCCTAGAGTGCTGGAGGCACAGTCATCCCCCACCCAAAGGTTAGCTGATAACAGAGATTATGCAGTTCGGCTGTTGATACTGTGAAGAATGACAGGGCCCTGGGGGTTTCAGAGGGAAAGACAAGCTTCCGGAGGGAGTTGCAGCTACATCGGGCTGCAAGGGTCATAATTCTACTCCTGAACGAAATATCACCACGGGCTCCTGCAGACCACCACCCTCCTCCCCATCCTCCCACACACGGGTCTGAGAGCATCCTGAACACCAGGCACTCGCTGTCATCCTACATAACTCTCCCCAGCATGTCGATACTTCCAGGAGAAAGTCAAATGCCCACTGTGTCATAATAGTATTCAGCCATGAACAGAAACGAAATTCTGATATGTGCTACAGCATGGGTGACTCCTGAAATCATTATGCCAGGTGAAAGAAGCCAGACACAAAAGGACGAATATCGTATGATTCTGCTTGTGAGCGGTACCTGGAATAGGCAAGCTTGCAGAGACAGAAAGCAGAACTGTGGTTGTCAGGGGCTGCAGGTGGGGGAGAGGGGAGGGGAATTAGTGCTCCATGGGGACAGAGTTTCTGTTTGGGAAGATGAATTTCTTGAAATGGATGTGGTGATGGTTGTACAACATTGCGATGTGCCTAATGCCAACAAATTGTACACTTAAAATGGTGAAATGGCAAACTTCATGTTATACATGTATTTTACTACAACTTCTTAAAAATTCTTACCCCTGAAACTAATGTTATCTGTCAATTACACCTCAATTTTTAAAACACCCATCACACGCTGTCATGCAAGGCGCCGCTCCTTCACCCTAGTTTCAAGAGGGCATGTCCCTAGAATGAGGGGAGAACCGGAAGTCTTGCTGAGCACAGGGAGGCACACAGCTCATCCCCTGAATGACTTCTGCCCTGGCCTCTGCAAACTGGTGCTGCCTCCTTCAGGCACTATGCCCTATCGTGTCTCTGTGCCTTTGCACAGGCTGATCCTTGGCTTGGAATTCCAGCCCCCGCTGCACTCTCTGGCTAATGCCAGCTGATTCTTCAGGGCCCCACGGGTGTGCCACCCTCTCTGTGAATTCTCCCCCACCAGCCACAAGCAGAGTTACAGCAGTCCTCCTCTGGGCAACCATATCTCCTTGGATGCCTGCATCAGGGAACCTCTGCTGCTGAATTTGTGGGCCCACTGCCCCCGCAGACGCTCTCGTGGCTGGGTGAGCGCCAACAGCAATCAGCCGTGAGTGGGCACATGCGTCGTCCTCCTGGCTTGGCTTTGGGGTGAGGAGCAGAGAGCCTGAGCCTGCCTCGTCTGGACAGCTTGACCATAGCTGAGTGCTGTGCTGCCAGGGAGCCCCCAGGGACGTGGGGTGGGCAGCTCTGAGCCCCTCAGTGGTAAAGAATCCTCCTGCCAATGCAGGAGACACAGGAGATGCAGGTTCGATCCCTGGGTCAGGAAGATCCCCTGGAGGAGGAATGGCAACCCACTCCAGGGTTCTTGCTTGGGAAATCCCAAGGATAGGCTACGGTCCATGGGGTCGCAAAGAGCCAGACATGACCAAGCAACTGAGCATGAGCAGGAAAATAATACCATCCTCTGGAAGTGAAGCTGGACAAGCCAGCCCAAGACATCACAGCACAGACCCCAGCGTCACTTCCTGTGGGGATTCTTAACTAAAGCCACAACACTGATCAGAGGTACAATCTGGGTTACTTCACCAGCATTTTCCATTTGAATGTAAGCCATGGGTCAAAAGCAGAAGAGCCATTGCTAGGGTCAAGCTTATTATTAACTTCCCAAGAGAATGTAGTGATATTTTGGTCCACCAGCAACAGAGAATAGAATAAAAAAGAAGATAGGACTTAGAGAAAAATCAAAAGAGCAGCTAAAAGCTGGAGCTATCCATCTCTCTAGGAGAACTTTTAAGTGGCCCCCCAACTAGACGAACTTAAAACATGGATATTAGCTTAAAACTTTTATGATCTATGAAAATGATACTCTACCAATCAAGATTTGATTTCCTATTCTATCCTGGTACAGAGGTTGCTGAATTTACTTAAATAAAATCATACTCGCTAGATAGATAGACAATAAATACATACATACCTAGACAGACAGAGATGTGGAGACATAGAGCCGTAGACATACATGTAAGTAAAAATACTTAGATTATTTGAATTCTTGTATTTACAGGAATTTATGATGTGACTTGTAAAGCAGCACGTCCTATACATCAGCAAGTCTAGTACTGTGTCTATGTCCTGTTTCCTCACCTAGACTGTGAACTCTTTTTTTAAACATTTATTTATTTATTATTTACTTGGCTGTGCTGGGTCTTATCTGACTGTGTCATTGTAGTACACAGGATCTTAGTTGCAGCCTGCAAACTTAGTTGTGGATAGCGGGATCTAGTTCCCCAAGCAGGGATCGAACCCAGGCATCCTGCATTGGGAGCGTGGACTCTTAGCCATTGGACCACCAGGGAAGTCCCTAGACTGTGAACTCCTTGAGGATAGGTCTCTCTGGTTGTGGTCTCAGTCCAGCAGAATTTGGCACATAAACCAAAATAAATGTCTGCTTTGTAATCGAATGAGTTAGTCTGTATTTCTCCAGCACCCAGCACAGGACAGGATTCTCAGCCAAAGCCTACTATGTATTAGGGGGAAAAAAGGAAGGGAGGACCTGATCACTGATGCAACGTCCCTTGCTGTGGACTGACCTACCTCCTAACGTTAAGCGCTTGGAGAATCAGAAGTGTCGCTGCAGAGAGCCAGGTGGCCCTGCTCACTAGTCTGCCCCCGTGGGGAAGACGCCAGGAAGGCAAGGAGGCCCAGCAGAGTTGCCTCCCTCACTGAGAGGCCAGACCGCGTGGGTTGTGGGGTCATGAAGGCTGAGGCAGGAGCTGCATGTAACTCTTCGTGAACTGCAAGTAGCTCAAAGTCCACAGTTTAGGATGATGAAATCCAAGTGAAATTTCAAGATGAGACTGTTCACTGTAGCAGTGTTTGTAATAGTAAAAAACAAAACAAACACAAATAAAAACTGAACAATCCAAATACCCTTTGAAAGGAAAATGGGTACGTGGGGATAAACTGTAATAAAATGGGAGAAGTCATAGCTACATACAGTCGTATGAATAGATCTTAGCAGCACTTAACAATGTTGAGTGAAGAAGTAAATCTCAGAAGATCACATATAACATGATGGATGCCTTTCTATAAGGTTCACAACTAAAATCAAAAGCATATTGCTCACTCATCCCAAGAAAAAAATTTCTATTTCTTTAATGTTGAAGCTATATGAGATGATGGATGTTCACTAAACCTACTGTGGTCATCATTTCATGAAGTGTGTAAATCAAATCATTATGTTCTACGCCTTAAACTTACACGGTGCTGTATGTCAATTATCTCTCAATAAAAACAAACCAAAAAACCAATGAAAACATATTATTTCAGTATCCACAGGTATGTGATTGTGGTATCCAAGCTCCAAGCTCAACAAAACTTCCAATTTTTCCTCCTTTGTAGGTACCTGCCCTCTTGAAATTAGGGAGAGCCATGGGAAGAGCTTTGGCCAGAGAAATGTCACCAAAGTGTTCGATGTCAGTTTAGGGCAGAAACATCTAAGTATGGGGGCTCAGTTCTTACCCTCTTCCCCTGCCAAAGCAAACCCCAGATCTTAGGGTTGAAGAGCAATCTCATGGGCTGGCGGCTGCCCCATGCCTGGGGTCCACGTCTGCAGCATCCTTGGCTAATCTACATTGGCCATGTAGCATGACTGAGAAATAAAATTTTGTTGGGTAAAGCTACCAAGATGAGGGATTATTTGTTACTGCAGCATCACCTGGTTCATCCTGATTAATACAATAATAAAATTATATTTCAAGTCAAGATAGTGTTAAACACAAAAGTGAGCATTGTGATTACACTCTGAGTGGGAGGCAGGGGAACAAGAAAAGGGAGGAGGAAGTACAAGATTAGAGCAAATATTGTTAAAGGTATAGATCTTGGGTTGAGTTCTGAGTTCACACCTGTTCACTATATTATTGTAAACAAAAACAGGTCATTGTAAGACTTCCCTGGTAACCCAGTGGCTAAGACTCCACACTCACAGTGCAGGGGGCCTGGGTTCAATCCCTGGTCAGGGAAGGAGATTTCATATGCCACAACTAAGAATTTCCATGCTGTAACAAAGAATCCCACATGCCTCAACTAAAGATTCCACATGCCATAATGAAGACTGAAAATCCCACGAGTGCAAATAAGACCCAGCACAGCCAGATAAATAAATAAATATATGTTTTAATAGAAAAGCTTTTTTAAAAAATAAATCATTGTAAGCAAACTGCTTAATTAAAGGGGCCCTGTATAGGCCACTAAGGAGTATGACATACCAGGGGTTGTGATTACCCAGCTCCGTGTATCTGAGGTCCATTTAAAACTGAAAAGAAAAGAGAGTGTCACTCAGATATGAGCCAGAAACCCAACCACTGTACCTGCCAAAGGATGCTTGCATCTCACCTTGTAAAATATGTGTTAGTCACTCAGCCGTGTCCGACTCTTTGCAACCCCATGGACTGTAGCCCGCCAGGCTTCTCTCTCCATGGAATTCTCCAGGCAAGAATACTGGAGTGGATTGCCATTCCCTTCTCCAGAGGAACTTCCCAACCCAGGGATCGAACCCTGGTCTCCTGCATCGCAGGCAGAGTCTTTACCACACCTTGTAGCATAACAGCCAACAGAGTGTGGAAGGAGGGCAGGGAATGAGCTCAGGTCTGTGGTTTTTCCCCTAATTCCCTGAGGTCCAGGGCCTGAGATGTCACTCTCCACAACCCCTCCTCCAGACTCCCCCAATGAAACTGTCAGGCCCAGCTGGTTGGGGAGGTGGGATACAGGAGCATCACAGAGCCTTTGTTCCTGCCAGCTCCACAAACCAGCCCAAAGCCTCATTTCAATATATTTGCATGAAACGGTTTCATCCCAGAGTTGCCGCCTCCCTACCCCCATCCCCCACCCTGGAGTGCACACAGGCCCCTGGACCAACCCCAGGCCCCTTTGGATGATGTCATATTTACCAGGAAGAATTTTTGCTTTTTCTGCACCCCAGATATCATAAATCTTACATAACTTTTTCTCCCTCAACCCTGATGCTAAATTCACTGCATTCGATGGGGAGTCACTGGGGAGTTTTCAGCCAGAGAGGGTGTGGTGGGATTTGCAACTTGAAAGCTGCTCTAGTTACCAGTGAGGGACAAGGGTGGAGGCAGGGGGACCAACGGGGGAACAGCAAGGCAACAGAACCTGGGGTGGGGGCGAGGAGGCACAGCAGTGGGAGCCCCCTGGGCAGACCCCACAGCCTCTCAGGGGGTGGGATCAAGAACTTGGCAGGGAGTCAGAGGGGCACAGCCTGACTCCATGGTCACTGGGGAAGATAAGCGAGAGGACCTGCCACCCACCTGCTCCTGACACCACTCGGGGTGCAGAGAGGGAGAGAAATGTCCTGGGAAATGCCTGCGTGGGGCTGTGGCCTCTGAAGAAGCCTGGCTGGAAATGGGGATGAACCAGGGCCAGCCATTTATCTTTGAACTTTTAAAACTAGTCGCATACATTAATTTAACCAAACAAAATCAACTGAAAACATAAAGAGTCAGAATGCCTCAGTCATGTGTTCTTATCCACACAAGCTTCCGGGAGTTCACAGCCCTAGAAATTATGCATCAACTTGAACAAGTGGGTGTAGGTTTTTTTTTTTTCTGAAAAAGAGTCTCTATATTTTATTGAATTCTCTAAAGAGCCTGTGACCTGGGAATACTAATGACCATTTATGTAACACCGTACCTCGGGCTCTACACCATATATATATTCGTTTAATCTTCACAGCAGCCCTGTGAGAGACAGTCTGTTGTCATCCCCATTTTACATTTGTAGGGACTGAGGCGCAAGAAGACAAAGCAAGATGCTGAAGTTTGCTCAGGTTAGTGAGATTGGAGTCTCCAGTGTGTCATCCACTAACCTGGACCCGGTCTGGTTCAACTCTGAACCTGCCCAGATGGACAAGTCAGGCCCCAGGGCACAAAGGCCCCAGGTCCTGCGCACAGACAAAGCTGGGAAGTCAGGACATGTGGACCTCTGTACTCACAGCCCTTCTCAGGATCAAGTTCAGGAGAAACAGGACAGTGGACCCTCGCTGTCATCCTACCCCACGGCAGGGAAGGCAGTTTCGCGCCAGGGTCATCTCAGGAGCAGGCATGGGGGAGGGGAGCTCCCCAACCACTCCCCAACCATCGAAGAGGCCAGCCCAACTGATCAACCCCTTGCAGGGACAGGGAACCTCCTTCCCCCATAACCAAGCCCTCTATCTCCCTGGCCTCTCCTCACATTCTGCCCGCAGCCCCACTTGCAGCTGAGGACAAGCACCAGGCTATCCACAGTTGGGGGTGCAGCAGGGTACTTCCAGCCTCACTTTCCCTGTCTCTCCTCCCTGTTGTCCAGCCCCAGCAGGAGCGGGCCCCTGGGGCTTGTCCTCTGAAGCCTCATCGTGGATCTAGCCCCACTCCCCTCAGCCAGGCTGGATGCCGTTCCAGGGAACTGTGGCAGAGGCAGGGCCCAGAGCAGAGGCAAGGTGGGGCTATCCCAGGAGGTGGTGAGGGCCCTTCCCTAGGAGGCACGTGAGCAGAGGCTGGACACCCCCACACATACACAGTCATCTCTGAGAAGCATCTGGACCAGCGGTCACACACACTTGGAGTGAACCCAAGATCTCCAGCTCTCCCGTTCTAGGGCCCCATGAGGGGCATGGTGACACTTACAGGATATCACAAAAGCAGGTACAATGGGCTCCAGCCAGATGGACCCCAGAGCAGGGCTCTAGCTTGATTCCGCAGAGGGTCAGTGGCTTGTCCCAGGTGCCACAGCATCTTGAGGTGCCCTAGGGGAAGGGCAGCCCTGGGGGTGGAGGGATAGGCTGGGAGGAGGGGCTGGTGACTTGAGTAGGACGAGGTGAGTGGCCTCCTGGAGAATGGAAGACGTACACGAGGGTCCCTCAAGGTAGACAGGACATCTCTAGGCAAAGTAGGGGATGGATGGAGTCAGACATCCTCATTGTGGGGAGAGGGGTCTCAGAGGGACTTTGAGAATTTGAACCCTAGGAGGAGAGGCCCCTGTTGACATTCCCCCTACCAGCCCACCTAGGATAGACGCATCCTGGTGCCCCACCTCAGCCTGACGGTGGGGGGTCAGGGGGTACTAGGTTATCCTAACAGCGTGGCAGTTGGGCTGGCAGGCCAGGGCCTCCCCACACCCACCCTCAGTCAGGGGCCCTCAATTCAGAGCTCTCTCTGCTCCCCACCATCTTCCCAGAGCAGGGCCCTGGCTCCCACCTGCCCCCACCACCTCCCCCCGCACCTCTGGGTCCAGCAGGCAGTGCCAACACGGGAGGGGTTGCCCCAGCCGCAGCTCCTGAGTGGACTTTCCTGGGTACCAGCGTCAGGCAAAAGGGAGCGAGCTATTTTTAGCGGACTCTCCGCAGCAGCGAGCAGTCTCATAAGTGCCCGCGCGGCCGCTCCCACGCTGCTCTCAGGTTTTAGCTCCTGCAGGCACTGATTCTTGCACCCAGCACGCTCCGATTACCAGGGTGACCTGAGCAGCTGCTGTGCGTCTCCTCATGAGCCGAGTCCACAGGCAGACGACGTGAGCAGGGCCAGGGCAGGCCTCCCACCACCAGCCCCACAGCGCCGCCCCTGACCCTGTGCGCCCCCCTCAGGCACCCGTCACCTTCCAGGAATGTGGGCGCTGAAGGTGGACTTCACTGGACCTCGCTGACTTGATTTGCATAGCATACCTGGTGCTTCCCAGGATGTGAGGACCACTCCAGGAGCCCATCCTGCCTCCGTCTTTTGCAGAAAGACACGGGGGGCGGGGGGTGGACATAGGTCACCCCTGTGAAGAGGCACTCATTTGAAAAGGGGCCCCCCTCCCCTTGATGGAGATGAGACACTGGTATGTTTTCAATGGGGGTTCAGCAGGTACAGGAGTGAACCGATCTGCTTTGCATGTAAATGGTTCCTGCCATTCTTCAATTCCACAGCCGGTTGGATGCACGCTGTGTTGATAGGTCTCCTCGGTTTTGTTTTGTGTTTTTTTAAGAGAACTTGAAAATTCAGAATCTGTTGTGGAATCTCCCAGGTTTTAAATGTTGGCAACCAGGTCAAATCTTAAAAGAACACTGTGTGGAACCACACCCGATTCACAGACCAGGAGATGGGAGCAGTGTTAACAGTGAGGCCAGCTTTCCAAGGCCAACATTGCTCCGAGATGTCCGCATGGGAGGCCCCTCCGTACCAAAGGGGAGCAGACCTCAGGACCCCAGGTCGTTAAGGACAGGGCACCATCCTTTAAGGCCCATCCAGCACTTTTCAAACTGCAGTCCAGCGAGACTAGTTCTTAGAGCTGTTCAAAGATGTTCCTTATTTATGAACAAACATTCTGGGAATCTCTGGCTTAAATAAAGCAAAAAAGACTTCTTTACTATAGGACTTGTCTGAGGCTTTTAACTGCAACAAAATGCCTTGTGCATTTTGAGGGGCCAGAACATAGGCAGAGCTTCTCAAAAGAGTTCCACACGGACCCCACTTTCAAGGCATACACATTAACTCCGTAAAGACACTATTGTTGTGTGGAATGTGGTTCTAGAAGTAGGGCTCACCACATTAACCTAGGCAGTCCACAAAGCAACATCCCAGGGTGGCTGCAGCCTGTGAAGGGGGTGGAGAGGGGCATCAGAGAAGCTGAGACCAGCAGCCAGTGGTCAGGAGTGTGGCTTTGTCCTCGGGACACAGAGCCACCAAAGGGTAGTAGGCAGACAGGGATGTGGTTGATGGTGTGCTCCCGTCGCGTGCAGACCAGACTGAAGAAGGGAGACTAGGCCAGAGGCAAGGAAGCTAGTGCAGAGGGGATGGGTCCCAGGGATGTTTTGCAAGTGGAACAAACGGTCAGGACCAGGTGGCTGAACGATGGAGAGTCCACCTGTCAATGCGACAGATGAAAGAGACATCGCTTCGATCCCGGGGTCAGGAAGATCCCCTGGAGAAGGAAACGGCAACCTGTTCCTGTACTCTGGCCTGGAGAATTCCATGGACAGAGGAGCCTGGTGGGCTACAGTCTGTGGGGTCACAGAGTTGGCCACGACTGAGCATGCACGCACACAGGTGTCTGAAAGGCCGTGGGGAGTGCTAGGGAGGGAGGAGGTGAAGACAGGGCCAGGTGGCAGGCTGAAAAGGCAGAGCCCAGACAGAGGTTGTGAGCCAAAGGAAGCGAGAAGCTCAGAGCCCAGGCTGAGAATAGGTCCCCTTGCTCTGCCTTGCCCATCTCTTCAGGAAGCCGGGTTCAGGTAAACCTCAGCCACCCGAGGTTCCCATGGCAACCTGGAGACAAAATCAGCTGAGCACCTGGGCAAGCAGAAGGTGGAGAAGGGGTGGGGAAGAGCTGCTGACCTGATCAGTGTGCTGTGGGCTCCTGGGGTTCAGAACCTGGCCACCCGTTCCCCCAGGCAGCTGGAAGTGCCCAATGGGTGGCCAGGAAAGAAAGGCTCCTACCCCCCAAGGCTCCTGATCTGAGAGCCAAGTTAGGAGGGCTGTGCGGTTTCTTGCCGCTGCAGTAAGCCCAGCCCCACTCTGGGTCCAGGCCTGTGTCCATCATCTTCCAGCTGCCCTGGTCACTGCCTCTGAGAGAAAAGACAGGGCGACTCCCATGACTGTGTCTCCTGCCACCCTCAGAGCCACAAGGCTAATTTTAGCCCTGACATCAGGCTGTAGCCAGGGTGTTGGGTGGAGAGGGCTGTGCGTCTGCCCAGTTCTAAATGAAGGCCCTGGGAGCCCAGCGGGAGGGCCTGATGGCTGGCCATCCCTACCCCCAAACAAGCAAAGCAGCTCAGCCCAGCAAGCCCTTCTGACACTTCCACCCACCCTCTCCACACCCTCAGCCCTCCAGGAGCTGACCCTGCCCACTTTGGGGTCAACTCCCAAAGTCTGGGCTCTCTCACCAACCAAGTCAGAATGGTTCGCAGTCAGCTCCCCTGCCCCCGCTGCCCCACGCAGAGCAGACATGCTACACCAGGCTCCTTGTGTCGCTTGGACAAACTGTCTCCCACATGAGACTCTCAGCCCCTGAGAGCAGGGACCGAGTCTTGTTCCTCTCTGCCCCACCTCCCCTGCCCCCCGTAAGCCCAGCATGGTACTTGGCACACAGTAGGCATTGCTGGGACCAGATCAAGGAGGCCAGGGTGGGGGCTGCTAGTGTGGCCTCTGAGCCAGAGGGGACAAGGCCGAGCCCAGCTCAGACACTAGCTTGCCGGGTGCTCACGGTCCCCTGTCCCCACTCCCACCCTGTTCTAAGGAAGACAGCCCCACTCCCAGGTCCATTCTGGGTCACCCTGGAGCAACCATGCCTATGAACATCGGACCTCTGAGGCCATACTGTGGGCTGACCATTGGCCTGGTGGGAAATGACTGGACCAGACTGTCCCCCTAAGTAACTTGACCTGGGAACTTCCTCGAGTCTTAGTCCATTCACAGCAGAGGCAGAAGCAAAGAGCGTGTGTCTAGAGCAGCCAGGAGGTAGATCCAGAGTCTTGGTGGAGATGCAGGAGGTAAAGGTGACTAGCAGGCCAGGAAGAGAAGGAACACTTCTGTCCCAGGCTCAGCCTCAGCCCTCCACCCGCAGGTGCCCCCACCCACCCACTCAGTGGCACGTGGCCCCACCCCAACCCCTGCTCTTTGCCGAGGCCACTCTGCCTGGCAGGTTGGTGGTGCTGTTTCTAGTGCCCGCAAGCCCCATCAACAGGCTCTGCACGCAGCCCAGGTGGTGGGTGACTGCCCGGCTCGCTCTTGCCCAGGGTGGGAGGGGGGCTCTTGTTCAGGGCAGGGAAGCCCGACCTCGCCTCTCCCTGGAAAGAGAGGCTCAAGGACCCCAAAAGGAGCGCAGCCCGGAGAACACTGTACCCTCCCCTGGAGGTCAGTGGCTTCTCTGCTGTGGGGAAGTGGGCTCCCGAACACAGCTGTGGGCCCCCGCCCAGAGGAAAAGACACCCTCAGCTGTGCAGGCCTCAAGGCTCAGGGTCTCCAAATTCCCACTCTGGGAGGAGAGACAGGAAGGGGCCCCGGACCTCCACCTGCCAGCTCACAGAGAAGGGTCCAGACAAGGCCCCATGTGGCAAGGTCTATGACGTCTCCAGGGGGCGCCAGAGAGCTCCCAGCCCACAAGCAGTGGCCTCTGTGGTCCAAATCTGCAGCAAGGCCCCTGCTGTTTAGCTTCCTAGGCTAGGGGCCATGGTCATGCTGGGATAAGCCTGGATATGTGCAGCCACCACTGCCACACAGTCCTCTCTCTGGGCCTCAGCTGCCCCTTGTGCGAGGGCAGGACCCAAGGTGGCCCCTCCGTATCCCAGTCTGGATGTTCTCCCAGGCAGGTATGGAGCTTCTCCGAGTCCATCCAAGGGCACGAGGGCTGGGCACACACCAGGCCAGGCAGAGATGTGTCCCCTCCCTCCCCCTAAGCCAGGCAATGCTGGAGGAGGGGAAGGCGGAGAGGCCCAGAGGCCCAGAATGGAGCCAGCCCAGGAATGACCACCCCCACCGTGCCCCACCCCCACCATGGGCAGCAATCCCCAAGGAGACACTTCTGCAGGAGGAGGGACCCAGGTGGCAGCTGGCGGTCATAAAGCCATCTCAAAAATGGCTCCTGGCAGCCAAGTGTAAGTGCCCATGCCATGGTGAGTAGCAGAGCCGGTAAATTACCACTGAGGGCTGCACACACCCCCCCTCTGTATTTATATCCGCCTTGGTGCCTGAAAATGGATATTTATGCATTTTCAATATTCAGGGCAAACGCTCCATCACTCAGCGCTGCGTGGCTGCAGCACATTACACCAGCCCCGCCGAGATATTCCTTTTCCACCTGGCTTGCCAGCTCAGGAGCTTTCAGGTCAAGCCTGGACCCCAAGCCCTTGCAGAGCCCCCACCCCATCTGCAGGCCTGTGTGACCCAAGGGGGAGTGGAGGGAACAAAGGGCCAAGCCAGCCTCTCCTGCGAGTCCCAGGGCCCACTTTACAGACCAGCAGCCAAAGCTCAGAGAGGTTGGGTGGCCTGGGCGAGGTCACCCAACAGCCCCTCTAAGCTACGGTTACCGTCCCCGGGTGGAATGCCTCCCTCATCACCAAGGAAAGTGGCGGCACTGGGCTGTCTCTCCCGATCTCCCTATCTCTCTTTGCACCCTTTGCTTGAGCTCTGTCTCATCCTGGCTCTGAGTCTCTCTCTAGATTCCACTGTGTCTCTGCACCTGTCTGGCTCTCACCAGCTCGGTCTCAGCCTCTCTTGCATCTTTCTCTGACTCCTTTCTTAGTGTCTGCACCTCCATCACCTCTGGTCCCTGTGTCTCTCTCTGCCTCGCCGCCCCCCACACTCCACACACACACCCTTTTTTTTCCTCAGAGCCTCTGTCTTTGTCCAGCCCTGCCTCCTCAACTTTGTCTTGGGTCTGAGATCAGGGCAACGGTGCAGAGAGCTGTCCCGTTGTCCAGGAGGGGCCCCCTTGGGGAGTCACGTCTCCCCCACACTGGCCCTGTAAAGGCGAGCCCCACACCCCCTGAGCTGGAAGACCCACAGAGCAGAGTGGAGCTGTAGTGGGAGGTTCCGGAAGTGCAGACTGAGACTCACTGGAAACAAGTGAAAGATGGGGTGAATTCCCCACGTTGAGCTCTGCAGGGTTTCTGACCTGCCGTCCACTGTGACTTTAAAGGGCCCATCTAGTTTGTGACTGAGGTTGAGTGATGGGGTCCTTAGGCCTGCCCTTAGCTGAAAGGGTTAATGCACCTGCCCAGCGCCCCCCTCCCCTTCACCCCACCAGCTGCTCCTTTTCCTTTCTCCCTCTCTTTCTCTCTCTCTCTTCATCCATCCATCCCTTTCTCTCTCAGGAATGATAAGAATTAATTAAATGTGTCCTCAGCTCCTGTCTCCTCACTTCCCTCAGGGAATTTAACCAATCCCAGCACCTCAGGCCTTGTTAGATTCCAAGAAAAACATAACTGATGGTGTACTCTGTTACACGTATGTGTGCACGTGGCTGTCCCGGCCCACAGACACGCACGTGGGGGCACGCAGTGTGCTACTGCATGTTTCAGCGTGTCCGGTCTGCTGATTCATTGACACGTACATGACTGTGTACAGCTCCATATGCGCTCCTGAATCTGAAGACACATGTCAGGATGTTGGTGTGAATACACATACGAGTCTCTTGGTGTGGGCGTGGCATGCGTGCATCGTACGTCTTCACATTTAGGCCCACGCTATTGAATCAATTCACTTGTGCTGTGAGTCTGGGTAGACTTCATTACCATGCAAGTCTGTTTGGAGGTAGGCATACATGCCTCTGTATCCTGGGTGTGGCTGTGTGTGTGTGCACGCAAGCACGCATATCCCTATGTGTGCACATCTAATGGTATGCGTGCACTGGCGCAGGAGCATGTCTGGGGGCACGTGGGCCGTGCGTGTGCAGTGTACACACACCCACACACCCTGGCTGCCCTGCACACACATCTCCTTCCTGGCTCCCTGGGAGCCGGCAGCCTTGTCCCTAGCAAGAGCGGCTGTGCCGCGTCCCGGGGGTGATGTCGGTGGCAGTACGGGTGGCAGGAGCCCAAAGGTAGGAAGGCGGAAGTGGTGCAGGGGAAGGCGCTCGCTAATGAGGCCACCTTCCTTGCCAGCCTGGGAGCTACTGCCACTAATTATCGCCTCAGTAAGCAGCTCCCCAGGGAAGGGCTGCTGACGGAGCCCTGCTCTCTCCCTCCCCCAAGACCTCTTTCCCCACCTCCCAGCAGTCCTGAGATGCTGCAGGAGCCCTGGGCACCAAGAGGAAGGGCAGACAGAGGGGAGGGCCAGTGCTTAGTCCACCAGGAGACCCAGGATGCCCGCCTGCCCGCCCATCAGCCTGCTACCAGGAGCCCACGTTTCAGGGTACTCCTCTGTGTTGGGGCCCAGTCACCAAAAGGCCTCTGGGAATCCAAATGTGCTCCTGGAGAAAGGAAAGTCTACACACCCTGACCCTCACAGACACCAAGCATGCCCCTGTAACATGAGCACTAGACTGGGAGTCAACTGGGTCGGCTGATAACTCCGGTGCTGTGTGACTTTAGGCAAGTTCCCATGCCTCTCTGGGTCTTGATTCCCTCGTCTGTAAAGTAGGGGAAGAAGACTTGCAATGCAGGGGACATGGGTTTGATCCCTGGTCAGGACCCCACATACCACAGGGCAACTAAGCCTGCACTGGGCAACTAGGAGCCTGCGCGCTCTGGTGCCCTCATGCCACTACTGGAGAGTCCATGTGCCGCAAGGAAAAATCCCACATGAGACCCACATGCCGCAACGAGGACCCTGCATGCCACAACTGAGACTGACACAGCCAAATAAATAAATGTTTTTAAAAAGAATGGTGAGACACAAGACTGTTTCAGATAGTGCAGAGATGGGCATCTGCTATGTGTTTATTTTCATGTGTATATTCTCATGAGTATGTGTGTATTTGTGTGTACTTAGCACATCAGACCCCTGATTTCACAAATATTGCTTAAGAGAAGGCAGTGAGCCAGTTTAAAGAAAAATGTTCAGTAAATGAGAAGAAAACCTGGCATCTGAGTATGAAAAAGTCCTGATGGAAGTTGACAAGTGACTGCAACCCCAGGCCAGAGGGTCTCTGAGGCCCTTCCCTCTCCAAGAAGCACAGGGTTCAGACCCCCAGGCCCCCTAGAACGGAAAACACAGACCGGGCCCGGTTTCCACCTTGTCCTCATCAGCACCAAGATGCGCCATCGCCAGGAGTGGCAGGAGAAGTTGCTGTGAAGTAAGTGGGGTGGTCCTTCCTGGCCACAGGCCCCCATAGGACCTCAGAGGACACAGAGTTTCCACACACATGACCCCTGGTATGATTCAGGCCAGACGAGGCCAGGGCACAGGGTTGACCCAGACTGAAGGCAGACGTGGCCGGGGTCTTAACAGAGACGGCTCAGGCCTGGCGTGTCCGGTGGGTCAGCAGCCACACCTCCCTTAGAGGCTAGGGGGAGGTTCTGAGCCCCCTGGGCCGGTGAATAAGCTCTTCCACCGGTGCTGCCCAGGGGAGAGCCGCCTGTCCCACGGCCCCAATGTCTCTGTCCTCCAAGTGGCCAGGTATGAATCACAGGGATTTACAGCCCAGCCTCAAGTGGGATTTATGGGTCTGTCTCAAGCCCGGCCAGCGGGGAGTGGCCGCCCGTCAGTCCCCCATTGCAACTGATTGATGAGGATGTTTCCTGCCAAGAAAAATCCCCTCTGTGGCAGGCAGCCGAGGGAAAGGCTCCCAGGCCCAGGAGCCAGCCCCTCACCCCATACCTGTCCCCAGTCTGGGCCCTCTCCTGCGCTTACAGCTCACACTTTCCCACAATCCCCCCAGCCCCACATGCTGACAGCCAAACAGTAGGTGCACCCAAGGGCCCCAGCTTCCAGGCCAGCATCCCACCTCCCAGACCTGCCACTTGCCCATCCCTGGGAACAGTGCACTTCAAACAGATCCATCCCAGGGCTCGAGGCTAGACATGCCAAATTCCAGAATGAATTTCTGAAGGGATCCAGAACACACACACACACACACACACACACACACACACACACACACACATACTTCACAGATGAAGAACCAGAAGTCCAGAGAGGGACAGGCCTTGCCCAGAGTCACACAGCACCACAATGGTGTAGTTGAGACCTGAGCCCACAAGACCCTGGACTAGTCAAGTCAGTGTCTGACCCCAGCTGATTGTCCTGTAGCCTCAGGCATAGTTTTCACCTCCAGATAAGGGCTCCTCTTCTCCAGAAAATTCACAGACCTGAGTTTGAATTCCTGCTCTATCACTTTGTATCTGAGAGTCACCATTTTTCTGTGCCTGCTTCCTCACCTGAAAAGTGAGGCTCAAAAACAGTCCTGACCTCTTGGGGTCATTATGAGGTTCAAGTGATACAATATAGGTGAAGTCCCAGGGCAGAGCTGGATTCCTGGCAGTGCTTCATTGGTGTTGGAAATTGTCCTCCTTCATCTCTGATGTCTCAAAAGGCCCCCTGCTCCCTGATTTGTTAGGGGATGAGGGTAAGGCAGTTTAGGGCAGGTGGAGCAGGAGGAAAAGGAGAGGATATATGTAGGGCTGCAGAACAGGAGACCCCTTCCTGCTGAAGGAAATCCTGGAAGGCTGCCTGGAAGAGGTGACATCAAGCAGAGGATGCAGAGCTCTACCTCTCTTGCTCTGAGGCTATCTGGGGACTTCCTGAACACCACAGGCCTAAGGGGAAGTACCCTGCCCTGAAAGACAATCCCAGCCCTAGACCAGCCCCAGCACAAGCTGCTTCCTTGAGTGATCTGGGGCGAGTCCCTCTCCTCTGTAGGCACCTGCAAAACAGGGCCAAGCAGGACCAGACCACGCTCTCTGGAAGGCATCTTCCAGTTCTGACCTTTTTTAGACAAGCCCATCCAGACCCAGCCCATGCAGTACCTAAATCTTGCCACTGGGTGGAAGCAGGGAGCAAAGCCAGAATCTGGCCTCCCGTGGCTGCTGCTGACCAATCCCTCCCCGCAGCACCAGATATTCTTTGCTTCCCCAAGCCCTCAGCTGACTCTCCCGCGAACCGGAGCTGAGGGATCACCCGCATGCAGACATGCGCTGCAGAACAGCCTGCATTCTCTACTTCTCAGATGAGAAAACTGAGGCCAGAAGAGGAAAGGATCTGTTCAAGGTCACACATCACACAGTAGAGCCTGGTCTCTAACCCTTTTTCCCAGCCCCCGGGCCCCTAGCAGAAGCCATGTGAAGGGAGGACTGGAGTCAGGGAGGCTTGGGCTGGAATCCTGGTGCCCCCACCCCTAGCTGTGCATTATCAAGAGACAGGCTCCCCACCCTGTCTGATCCTCAGCTTATGTAGATGCGTGGTGCCTGGCAAGAACTGAACACACGAAGCTACTTCTTTGTTTCCAGTATATTTGACACCCTACAAGAGCAGACACGTGTCTATCTGACTCACCTTGGCGTCCCCAGAGCCTGGTATGGGGAGGATGTTCAGAGAACAATAGCTGCCCAGAGGCTCTCTCCCTCCTGGCCCTGTCTGCCACTCAGAATAAGGGTTTCCCCCTCCTCAAGTCCCTTCTACCCTCTGGGAGATCAGCCCTTTCCCTTGCCCCTCCCCTTGGCAGCCCACACCCACCCAGGCCCTGAAGCGATGGCCCCTGGCCTCCCACCTTTTCTCCCCATATCTCTCAGCCTTGCCTCTCCTTCAGTCCCTCTCTCCTGCTGAGTCCCCGCTCTGCACCATACACTGTGTTTACAAGAAAACCATGACAGTTTTTTATTTCTCTCTTTTGTCTCCCATCCTCCCCTGGAGGGAAATGTGCTTCCACTCTCCCAGGAAAAAATGAAGGCTCCAGAAGAGAAACGGCAAACAAAGTACAGTAGGCCCCGTGGGGGCCCCCCAGCCCCACCCATGGGCCACATGCACACACGCCTATCCAATCCTCCTCTTGTGCGGGCCTCCAAGAACGGCTCTGTTATTTCAGGGGTAATTGAAAGTGTCGATCTTTATTCTAGAGGATAAACTAGGCAGAGAGATGCGTGGAGCAAGAGGCAGAGAGAGAGAGCGGAAGGAGGCAGAAAGACAGAGGGGAGAAGAGCCGGATGGAAGAACATGGACTCGCAAGGAGAGAGGAGAAGCCGGAGGGGACAGATCGGCAGCAGATTCTGCCTCCAGCAAACTTGGAGAGGCAGCCTCTGACCCCTCCAGGAAGCCAGGAGCATTTGTCCATCAGCTGGTTTCCCGTCCTCACTCGGGCCAAGGACCAGGAACAGGAGGGGTGGGGGCAGGGAGAAGGGGTCTGATTTGTCTTGGTCAGTGAGGGCTCACCAACCAGGTGACTGGAGGGCTGAAAGCCAGGCAGCGGCTCCTCAGCCCCCCACCCTGGGCTGGGAATCACGACATCCTGAGCCCAGAGACCCTCCTGAGCTCCCTGCCTACAGCCCACCCCACCCGATCTGCACCTGGGCATGTCGAGTGGCGGGGAGAGGGGGTTCTCACAGTGTATCTGCTCTGATTCTCTGGGGCAGTGGGCTGCGAGGGAGCCTGGGGGCAGGTGAGTATGTGCGTGAGATCAGGAGGTGCTTGGAGAGAGCAGGGTCTGGGATAGCAGACGTGCATGTGTCTTCTGTGTGTGTGAGTGGGTTTGGTGTCGGGGCATGTGTGCGAAGTAGGGTGTGTGGTCTGAGCATGTGCGTGCATGCATGTGCATGTGCAAGCAGCGCTGTAAGGAGCGTCTGTGCCTTGTCCCCAAGCACATGTGGGTAAAGGACAAGTGTGTGCGCACAACCCCTACCTGTGAGCCTGTGAGCGGTGTGGCAGTGTGTTCCCACCAGCAGGGCCCCTCTTTGACTCCTGGCCCAGGGCCACCATCCCCCCAGCTCCTGGGAGCCAGAGTAACCTCTGGCCCTCAGGGTCCCTCCAGCAACAGCAGAAGGGTGGCCACCTACCCACTCCCCCCCAACCTGGCCAGCGTCCAGGAGGGTCATGTGACTGCAGTTTCACCACCAAGCCCCGCAGGCGTGGGGTCCCCCCACCCCCGGGAGAGATGAGCAGAAGCTCTGGTAGGCGTCCTGCCGGGCACATGGCCCTCACCTACCTCCCTATGTCTGCCCACACCGGGACAGCACTTTCTCATCCTTCCACCCAGCCACCCCCTGAACTCCTGGAAGGCGTGGCTAGGACTCTGAGGCACAGTCAGAGCCTGGCACAGGGCAGGAGCTCAGCAAATGTTTGCTGAATGGATGAATGACTGTGTCTGTGTGATCTGGGATCTGACTACCTGAGGGTACAGGCTGAAGTCCTGCAAGGGTCAGGCCAGGGCTTCCGGCCAGGTCAAGCGTGGCCCTCAAATCGCTCAGAAGGGGTGCAGTCAGTGCCCAGACAGGCCTGAGAGGCCATGCCCACTGACCTTCTCCAGGTCATCTACCCGGTCACCACCACAGGGGAGGCAAGGCCAAGAGCTGGGGACTGCTTTGTCGAAAGGTTTGTCTCACGCTAAATGACCCTCTCACTTTGTGGGCTGAGGCACCAGGGAGGCCCCATTTGCTTATTCTGGAGGCCACAGCCTGTTACTGGCAGGGCCGTCTCTCTTTCGGACATCTTCATCCCCCTGGGGCTTTCCTGGCAGTCCAGTGGTTAAGACTCTGCGTTGCCAATGCAGGGGGCACAGCTTCAATTCCCTGGTCAGGGAACTAGGGTCCTACATGCTTCATGGTGCGGCCAAAAAATAGAAGGAAAAAGTCTACATGCGCCAAAGAGTCATCCTAATCCTCCAGCCTGCTATCCTTCCTTGGGAACCACAAACCAAGGGTTAGTTCTAGCTCTGGGACAAACACCAGCCCCGGCCCATCCTTATTTGGTAACAGCTGGGGCCACTAGGCTGAAGGTCTGCCCCAGACCGAGTCACAGAGGCAAAAACTAACTAATATAACATATTAAGACTGCTGCTGCTGCTGCTAAGTCACATCAGTCGTGTCCGACTCTGTGCAACCCCATAGACGGCAGCCCACCAGGCTCCTCTGTCCCTGGGATTCTCCAGGCAAGAATACTGGAGTGGGTTGCCATTTCCTTCTCCAATGCATGAAAGTGAAAAGTGAAAATGAAGTCACTTAGTCATGTCTGACTCTTAGCGACGCCATGGACTGTAGCCTACCAGGCTCCTCCATCCATGGGATTCTCCAGGCAAGAGTACTGGAATGGGTTGCCATTGCCTTCTCCATATTAAGACTATGTAAGTCCTAAAATAACTCACCCCAAACTGAGCCCTGATTCCGCTTACCAAACCCGATCACACTCTGAGTCCTGACCCTGTCACACATTGAGCCCTGACCCTGATCACATACTGAGCCCTGATCCTGGTCACACACTGCGTCCTGACCTTGGTCATGAACTGAGCCTGGACCTTTATTTAGAGACAGGCCATTATTTTGTCATCTGGCCAAAGCTATTTCCCTGGCTGTGGGCCTCAGTTTTCTTCTTTTTTCTAATGGAGGGCCTTGGGATAAACTGATCATTAAATCAGAAAACCCCTACTCAGAGGTTGGCCTGTAGTTTCCCCGACCTGGTGACAGCGGAGAGCATCAGCCACTGCCACCTGCCAGCCCCCACCCCCAACCAACACATTCAGCCCAAGCATCACTAATTTTTGCAGCCACCATGATAAATGGCATTGTCGGCAGAACGACGTCTTTCTAATCTGCTGCAAGACAGATTGGTCCCCGAGCTCACTGGCTGTCTCTCGAGCCTGCCCAGACCAGACTTGTGGAGGAGTAAGGAAGACAGGACAGACACAGTACCCCAGGCCTGCATGCTGGGGTGGGAAGGGGAGGACATTTCAGCTCCAGAGTCAGGAACGACCCCAGTGGGGTTTTCTACAAGCCCCCCTTTTAAAATATTCAGTCGTTTGTTTCTTTTTAATATTCCAAAGATAGTCTCTGCTCCTTTCTACCTAAAGTTAGTTCTTCAATACCATTTTCATTTTCAGTTAGAATGAAATTGAATATTGGACTTCCCTGGTGGATCAATGGTAAAGAATCCTCCTGCCAGTGCAGGAGCCGCGGGTTCGATCCCTGGTGTGGGACGATCCCACATGCCGCAGAGCAACTAAGCCTCTGCACATCAACTACTGAGCCAGTACTCTAGGGTCCAAGAACCACAACTGCTGAGCCCACGCGCCCCAGAGCCGGTGCTCCGGAACAGCAGAAGCCGCCGCAGTGCGGAGCCCGTGCGCCGCGACAGAGAGCAGCCCCACTCGCGGCAGCTAGAGAAAGAGCCCACGCAGCAGCCAGGACGCAGCACAGCCAAAAGTGAGTGAGAACGTTTAAAAGTCAAGATGAAACTTGATTCACAGGGATGAACCTCAGACACTGGTTCCTAGTGGCCCCTTCCTCCTGCCTCCTTCTGCTTCGGGACAGCGGCTGCAGAGGAACACGCCTCTGCCTGAGCTATCAGGTCTGGGACAGATTCAGCCTCCCCTCGTGCTTCCCTAAACCCCTCTCCCTCCACAGTTCCTGCTCCCCCTTCCTCACTTCCAGGGGCTGCAGAGCATCTCCTGTGGCCAGCGGAGCTAGGAGAGGGGCTTGTCCCAGGAGTGAGGGCAATCAGAACAGGCGATCTGGATACCAAGAATTAAGAAGGACAAAGACCAGCCCCCAAGACCCCAGCCTCCCCAGAGACCAGCAGGAGAGTGGGCACCGGGCAATTCAAAAGCAGCCAAGCCAGAAGGGGTAGGCGCTCTGGGCGCTGCCTGGACTCATGAGTGAGGCAACACTGCCCCCTACCGGTTAGTTCACAGCTCTCTCCTCTCCTCTGCCACCAGGCACTAGAGGACTAACCGGTTGGGGTGGGGACACACAGGTGACTCTCCAAAGACAGCATGTGACATACAGACCCTCCTCCCAGCAGCTCCCTTCCCCTTTCCATCCCCCCTACGCTGATCCCTAGCTTCCAGGCTCTGCCTGTCTTGCCCAACCTGCTCTCACTGCCCAAGGAATTTTGAAAAGACCACATCTCCTCTAGCCCCATTACCCTGTGGACAAACCCTGAGTCCCTTCAAGCTGCCCATCTGGTCTCATTAGAGGCCAGCCTCCAAGAGCCTAGGTGCCCGCCCTCTGCACCTGCCCTGGTTCCCTGCTCTTGTGCCCTTTGGTCCCACCTGTGTGCTGTCCTCTTCATCTTTACCTCCACCAAGAATACACTCCATGCTACTCACTGTCTCTGCTCATTCCTGGGGTTCCTCCCCCAGGAAAACTGCCCTCCCCCCATCCCCAACCCGTACAGCCCCTCCTTCCTGTGCTCACATCCACTCACCCTGCTCCACACTCCTCTCTCAGATGCTGGCCACCATCAGGGATCAGAATCAAACAGTTCAGGAGCTGGAGGGAAACTGGCCATCCTCTAGGTGCCTCCTCCCACCCTCACCAAGGCCCAGAGAGGTGCAGAAGCTGCAAAAGGCCACACAGCACACTCGAGGCAGACGCGGGGCTCGAACTCAGCTCACCGGAGCTTCTACCTGGGGCTCCCTGGAGGACACCGAGCTGCCTCCCCTGGTGAACCACAGCAGAACATCTCCTGGACAAAGACCCCTCACACACCTCCCAGTATCCCCAGCTGCTCAACCAGGTCAGGGCCCAAAGAAAGCAGCTGTGTTTGCAAAACCAAGGAATAAATAAATGAAAATATTTATCTAATGCCTTCTATGTGCTGGATACAGCAGGCACCAGCTCTGCTACTTAAAATCTGGGTAAGCCGCTCAATTCGGTATAGAAAAATAACTTCTGGGGACGGGGTGGTGGGGAGAGTGCACCAGGAGGGGCCTCAGTCACGAATGTCGACCATCAGCGGGCATAGGTGGGGCGAGTGCTTGATGCCCATGGTGAAGGCGGGCGGGCGGGGCTTGTGTGCCGTGACCTGCTGGACGCTGTGGGAGCCGGGGCCAGGCCGAGGTGTGTGGCCCACCGGGTAGCCAAAGCGCTTGGCCATGGTGTAGACGGGGCTGCGGTTCTGACAGACGGATGGCTCTGGCCGGCTATGTGCGGCCGGTCCGGGGCCCCTTGACATATTCTTGTAGAACCAGTTCTTGTCCAAGGGGGCCAAGCTATAGCAGGGAGCAGCTTTGTTGGCAGGGAGGTTGGGCCCCAGCAGGAGTGGCATCTGGTACCGGCTGGGGCCCGGATTGGGGTCCATCACTCGGTATGGGCACCGGAAACCAAAGGAGTACTCAGGAGCCCTGCGTTCCCCAGGTGGGTGGGTCTTCTCCAGGTGGTAATGGCAGGGGGCCGGGCTGGGGCTCAGACCTGAAGGTAGGCGAATGAAGGGGAGGGGCCTCAGGGCCAGAACCAGGCTGAATCTCCCGGTGACCAACTAACGAGTCTAGGGAGGGGCAAGGTCTTGGTGAGCCTGGTGAGACTTTACTATAACCATCTTAGCATTGGGCGGGAGCATCACCTCCCTGCATGGGGCTCTGGGACGAGGATGGGAAGGGACTTCGCCATCCTGGCATCAGGATTGTGACACTGTCTTCATAATATAAAAACCCGGAGCATCATCAGAACGTCACCCTTGGCTGTCATTGTCCCTGTGACAGCACCAAGAAAACGTGCTGGAATCAGTAGTCTGTGAACTCATTAGCATAACACGAGCCATGTGATATTTTTGCCGTATCACCCTGCAACATACATGAAACATTGGCCTCCAGACATTAAGTACTGTGACCCAGACACGGTGACATGGGTGTCTTGAAGTGGCCTTGCAGGGAGATGCCAGCATCTGCAGACACACCTGGCGAAGGGAGTCCTTACCCCTTTGCTCCTGCCTGTGTCCTAAGCGTGGACCCCTACCCTGCAACCTCCCACCCCCCAACCTCCCACCCCCGACCTCCATCTTCCGGCCCATCTTACGCAGGTTACAGATGTGCTCTGCCATGGGAACTTGAGGACAGCTGGCCATCCCAAACCGAGTTATCTTAGGATCCAAGAAATGGCAAGGCCCGGGGCTACGTATGTCCACAATCCCTGCAAGGCAGCCAAGGAAAGGGCTGGTCACCCCAGAGGCCGCCCCAGGGTAAGTCTGGCCTCTGTCTCCTGGCAAGATCCCCTTCCCCAAGAAAAGGACCGAGGGCACCTCCCTAATGCCTTGGGCTCTTGGGGATTTGGAGAGCCTTTATTTCCTCATCTGTAAAATGGATCTTTTAAACACATGACCTAACATTCTCTAGAACTTGTTCAGAGGAACAGATAAAGTAACAGCTGCCAGGGATTGGTGCCAAGGGGACAATAATAAGCATGTGTGTGTATGTGTGTGTGTGTGTGAAGTCGCTTCAGTCGTGTCCAACTCTTTGCGACTCCATGGACTGTAGCCCACCAGGCTTCTCTGTCCATGGGATTCTCCAGGCAAGAATACTGANAGGGGACAATAATAAGCATGTGTGTGTATGTGTGTGTGTGTGTGAAGTCGCTTCAGTCGTGTCCAACTCTTTGCGACTCCATGGACTGTAGCCCACCAGGCTTCTCTGTCCATGGGATTCTCCAGGCAAGAATACTGAAGTGGGTTGCCAAACCCTCCTCCAGGGGATCTTCCCGACCCAGGGATCAAACCCATGTCTCCTGCAGCTCCTGCATTGCAGGTAGAATCTTTACCGCTGAGCCACCAGGAAAGCCCATGGTGGCTATTATTAGTATGAAGAAAGGATCCAGCCCCAGAAAGAGGAGGTTCCCCTGCTGAGAAGGGTATGTTACCCCAGCAAGGTGCCTGGATATCAGACCCCCAGATACATACCGCTGCCCACCCTCTCACCAGCTGTGGCCATCAGCCCCAGCTTTTCACCGGCCCTCGGCTCCCTGCCTTCCAGGGGGTTCTAAGCCACCTGGGAGGCCCTGAGTCCACCACCACCACCCCCTTCCCTCCACTCCATCCCCCAGTTATTCCTGCCCAGCTGCTTTGGCAAGTGAACCCACAGCAGTCAAAGCTGAAGGGCGCCAGCCAAAGACCAGTCAGAAGGGAGACCCTGCCAGCTGGATGCAACAGGTCACTTCACAGCTCCCTCAGGAGGGCCAGCTGGGAGGTGCCTTCAGAGGGACGGGTAACTTGGCCCCCTGCCGACTTCCTTCTGGACCTAGCAGGCCACCTGGGTGTCCCACTCAAGGCAGGCCTGGGCTCCCAGGGGCCTGTGGCTACAGGTAATGACTCCTCCCCTCTCACACCGCCCAAACATCCAATAGTAATAATCCTACGCCCGCGGGGACAGCGGGTGCGGCAAGCACTCACGCTTCTCCGAGTGCCGGGCATGCAAGGTATAGGCCGGCTCCTGGAACATGGAGACGTCATGGTCTATGTAGCCCGTGCAGGATGGCCGGAGGAACTTGGCAGGCCCCGGACCTGTGAGCACGGAGAGAGAAGCCCTCAGCCTGGGCCTGCGAGATCAGAGGCAGGGAAAGCCCTGAATACAGTGTGCTTAAGACCACCGCAGGAACTTCCCTGGTGATCCAGTGGCTGAGACTCTGCATGCCCAGTGCAGGGGGCCCAGGTTCAATTCCTGGTCAGGGAGCTAGATCCCACATACTGCAACCAAGAGTTCACACGCAACAACTAAATATCGCATGTGCCATTACTAAGACCTGGTGCAGCCAAATAAATTAATATTAAGTGAAAGTGAAGTCGCTCAGTCATGTCCGACTCTTTGCGACCCCGTGGACTGTAACCCACCAGGCTCCTCCGTCCATGGGATTCTCCAGGCAAGAAANCAACTAAATATCGCATGTGCCATTACTAAGACCTGGTGCAGCCAAATAAATTAATATTAAGTGAAAGTGAAGTCGCTCAGTCATGTCCGACTCTTTGCGACCCCGTGGACTGTAACCCACCAGGCTCCTCCGTCCATGGGATTCTCCAGGCAAGAAAGTGGATTGCCATTTCCTTCTCCAGGGGATCTTCCCGACCCAGGGATTGACCCAGGTCTCTCACCTTGCAGGCAGATGCTTTAACCTCTGAGCCACCAGGGAAGCCCAAAAATTAATATTAAAAAAAAAAAGAACAACACTGGGGTCTTTGCTCCTGCTAATGTCACACTGCCACAAATCCCACTATCAAGATGCTTCCTTTGGGGAAAGTCAGCGTTCCCGGATGAAATGCAACTTCTCCTGGACAGGCAGTGGATAGTAAGAAAAGAAATAGTTACAAGTGACCGAGAACCTCCTCTGTGCCGAGCTCTGTGCTAAGCATTTTCTATGGGTTATCTCAGTTAAGCCTCTCAAGAACTCTGTGAGATACACATTCTTGTTTTTCCCATCTTACAGATGTTCAACCTCTGACTGAGGCTTCAAAACAGCAATTCACACAAAGTCACACAAGCTGGTACTGTGAAAACTCTCAGACAGCAGCCAACAGAGCCAAACATTTAATCCCATACTAAACAACCCCCATGTACAGCAACAGTCAGTCACCAACAATGTAGTAAGAATTCGTTTGTCTGCTTTCAGTTGAGAGTAAGATTCAAGGGAAGTGAGGAAAGCTAATATGGGCTAAAGATGCCATTGGATCCCTAGTCTTTTTCCAAAACTGGCCTCACTTCAAACCCCTTCCCACCACCCTCCCCAAATCCCCAGCAGTTGATTCTGCTTGTGGGGTTTAGCTTGGAAGCGCAGATCTTCTGTGGTTTTGAGAAGAGCCTGAAGGGGTTTTGCAGGAGGCAGGGCTTCAAGCTTAGCACAGCTTGAGCCTCTCTCAGAGAGAGGAATGAGCCCAAGCCCAGGTCAGGGATCTGCTCTCACCTTTGAGCATCGCCAGGACCACAGGGGTCTGCTTTATCTCGTGCCCTGAGGACACTGGCACCTTTTCCTCTGGCTGCTGCCCATAGAACACAGGGTTCTTGACACCCTTAGGCAGTTTCATGTCTGGGGCCAAGCGGGGGGCAATAGCAGCTACTGAGAGACGTGGAACACCGGGCCAGGAGCTGGGCCTGGGTGAGACCTGTTCCGGGCACCCCTGCCCAAGCCCCTGTGTTCCCTCTCTCTCCCCAACGCCACAGGCGGCGTGAGGGCTGAGAAGCAAAGCAGTCCTCCTACTTGAGCAGCTGAGGCTGCCTGGGGTGCAGCCAGCTGCAGGGCCCCGCAGGCCGGAGCTGAGAATGACATCACTGCAGAACTTGGACTGTGAAACCCAGAGTGTTTATTTCCTCCAGTTGCCGTGGCGCCTGGACTGTGGTGTAGAAATTCTATGCTGGCAGCTCAGCTGTGGAACCCTGAGAACTCAGCCCCACTGTCCCTGCTCCCAACCTGGCTGAGTGGCCTGAGGGGCCCCAGGACCCTGATCAGGAAGCAGAAAGGGAGCAGTGGGGTGACAGGCCCAGCTCTTCACTCCGGCTTCGCTGTTTCGTTGCTCAGCTGTGTCCGACTCTTTGCAACTCCATGGACTGCAGCACACAGGCTTCTCTCTTCTTTACTCTCTCCCGGAGCTTGCTCAAACTCAGATCCATCAAGTCGGTGATGCCGTCCAACCATCTCATCCTCTGTCATCCCCTTGTCCTCTTGCCCTCTATCTTTCCCCAGCATCAGGGTCTTTTCCAGTGAGTCAGCTCTTCACGTCAGGTGGCCCAAGTATTGAGCTTCAGCTTCAGCATCAGTCCTTCCAGTGAATACTCAGGGTTGATTTCCTTTAGGATTGACTTGTTTGATCTCCTTGCGCTCCAAGGGACTCTCACTCCTGGTGGCTGCCCTGGAGGTGGTGAAAGAGTGGACAGGTCACGGGTGAAGGATTCTTGCTACCTGCACAGCCCCCTACTCTCCGCCCCTCCCACCTATCCCCAAGATTCTGGTCATGCCCCCCTCTTCTATAGCAGTCTATTTTTTATCGGGAAAGTATCAAGCCAATTATTTCACAGTAAGGTGTGACTGTCTGATAACTTCTCAGATTCCTGTGCCAGGGATGGTGTCTTTCTTTAGAGATCCATGTCTAGGGATATTTGACTGCTGCTGACATCTCGGGCAGGGAGTGGGTGCAAATAAAGGAGGGTGGAGGCTGGGGCTGAGGCCTCAAGAAGCTGCTTCCTGGGGCTTCCCTGGTGGCCCAGTGATAAAGAATCCACCTGCCAATCAGACCCAGGAGATGCGGGTCTGATCCCTGGTCCGGGAAGATGCCACACACCTCAAAGCAACTAAGCCCATGCACCACAACTATTGAGCCCGTACCCTAGAGCGTGGGAACCACGACTACCGAGCCCACGTGCCGCAGCCCCTGAAGCGCATGCACCTAGGGCCTCTGTTGCACAGCGAGAGAAGTCGCCGCAATGGGAAGCCCGTGCACTGCAGCTGCAGAGTAAGCCCCACACGCGGCAACTAGAGGAAAGCTCGCGTGCGTCAGTGCATGCATAGCCAAAAACAAATAGAATTACTTTTTTAAAGAGAAGAAGCTACTTCCTGTGCTTGTGGTCAAGAGCATCCCCTGAGTGGTGGGAGTATATGAGAAAACACTGAAGAATAGGGAAGATGTTTAGCTGCCATATGATTGATGGATGAGCCTCGGGGCTGAGGAAATGCTCGGCACCCCCTCACTCCAGAAAAACAGGAGGCTCAGGGGCCCTGGGGCCTGCTTCGTCTACCAGTTCATAGCTCAGACCAGGGATATGATCTAAAGTGGTTTCCATCTTGGGCACAAGATGACCGCTGGCTTTAGAGAGGGTGTCTGTCATAGCCCCGATACACAGATAACACAGTTGAGGACTCGAAAGGGCCCAAGACTTGCCCAAAGCTTCCCATCACATTAGTAGCAGAGACAGAACCAGAACACAAGCCCCAGAGCTCTGTTTGGATCATAGCCTCTGATCTAATGGAAACCAAACCACGTTCTGAACTCATTCCAACCAGCAGGCACAAAGAGGACTCAGAGCAGACCAGCCAGGTATACTGCGTGCTTCAGCCCCCGACTTGTGGGGCTGAAGGCTTGGAACAGAGAACAGGGTGCCCACACCCCGCACAGCAGTTCCTTCCTGTGTCTTTCTCATCACCCGAGGGGCAGCAAAGCCTTTGATTTCTGGAGGGGGAGGGGTGGGCAAGGCTGGGATTGGCCCAGCCTCAGCTGGCCCCAGGCCACGGGCGGTGCCGCCTCCTCACCCTCATCCTTGCCAGCTTTTCCTGTTGGAAGTTGCGGCCTTCTGGGCCCAAGTCCTGACGGTCCCCTCGTACTGATAGGGGCCAGATGTTGAGCTGCAGCCTTCACCATCCTGGGCTGGTGGAGAGTGGTGGTCTCCAAGTGTCTCAGGCCCAAGGAGCCTTTCTGACCCCACTACACATGCTGCTGCTGTCTGCCATCCTTGTACCTGGTTCTTTTAGGGAAACTGAGACACTCTCCACCTTGAAAGGTCACCCCATTCCTGCTCCAAAGGCTCCCTTCCCTCCAACTTTACCTGAAACGTAGTTGACCCTGGAGACAGCCCTGGGTTCTCTCCAAAGCTACTGCTCTGTCCCTCCGAGCTCAAGGTGGAGAGGGTGGCTGGTCTCCTGGGTATCCACCCAGGCAGTGTCGTCCCCCTGACAAGGGCATGGCTCTGTGAAGACTCCAGTATCCAGGGTGCCCCTCCTCATCTCTCAGGATTGCCATCTGTCCTGACTTACAAACCTGGCAGCCTTGGTTCATGGTCTTCTTCCCCACCCCCAACTCCTGCCATTACCCTGGTCACTTAGGCCTCCCCAGGGACCACTCACCACTCGCTGGGCCTCCCAGTTCCCAGACCTCCTTCTCCCAGAGTCTCTAAATGCCTTCTCTCCACTCCCTCCCAGCCACCTTCCCCAGCACATTCTGGGTTTCTCACCCTCCTATCAGGAAGACCATCCCTTGTTCTCACCATCCCACTTCTGATACTGCACAGACTGCCTTCTATCACCAAGACCCCATCAGTGACCCAGCACCTCCCCCCGCCCATCTTTCAGGCTGCCCACCTTTTCCAACTCCTTTGCTGAGAAGTCCCAGCCCTGAGTCACCACGTCTGACCTGCCCTCCTGCAAGACCTGCTGGGAACAGACTCACGGCCCCCAGACCCTGGACTTGAGTCCATTCCACCCAGCCACCCACCTCCGTGCTGGTCAGCTTGCTCTCTCCCTCTCGCCAGAGACCATTTCAAACCTGGCTTCTTCCCCTCCTGGTACCTGGCCCTCCCTCCAAGCCCCCTGCTCTGCATCTTGCTCACAGAGTGCACAGAGGCCGTTAGACTGACCTTGACTCAAAGCCTCCCTCCCACACTGTCAGAACCACCAGCTTCCACCGGCACCTGCTCCTGCTTCCCTCCTGGGGCTTAGGAGGGAAGACCCTCTCCCATCTCCTCTGCATCTCGAAAACATTTCACTGTCCACTGCCATCCCCTGCTTGCTTTAACCCCTCATCTGGCCCTTCCCATCACGCTCTATACACTCTGCATCTCTCCCATCTATTAAAAACCATTTAGCACGGGGAGCTATATTCAATATCCTAGGATAAACCACAGCAGAAAAGAATTTTAAAAAAATAAGAATGTCTATTTGTGTATAACTGTGTCACTTTGCTCTACAGCAGAGATTGGCACACATTGTAAACCAACCACACTTGAATAAAAAAAATTTTTTTTAATTACTGCTATGGACAAAAAGATAAATTTTCTATAGAAAAAAAAGATAATTAAAAAAATAAAAAGTATCTCCCTGGTCGCACACACCTCTCCCCAGTCAACTTGCCCTAAGAGGCGTTTTCTCTGCTGCCTCATTCTCACCTCCCTTTGACACTGACTCCCTACAAGCTGGCTTCAGACCCACCGCTCCACCTCAGCTGTGACCTGCATGTGGAAGCTGCCGCCAGTGGCCGCTTCTCCCCCTCATCAGATTGGCCTCCCAGGAGCACTGGACTACAGTGACCCACCACTCCCTCCTTCTTGCAATACCTCTTCCTGGTTCCAAGATGTGCCGGTCTTCCTCCCATATCCACACTGCCCCTTCACAATCTCTGGCTCTTCTTCCTCAACCTGACCATTCAGTGCTGGCACACGCTCATTAATTGCAAGGGAAAAATAAGGAAATACAGGGAGGATCCTGGCAGGCATCACCTCAACCAAGTGTTGTAAGTCAACATCATCGACAATGGGACAAAACAGATGCTGTGTGCCTCCTGAGGATGCACTGAGAAGGACACAGAATCAAGACTTCCCTGGTGGGCCAGTGGCTAAGCTCCCACACTTCCTATGCGAGGGACCCGGGGTCCATCAGGGAACTAGATTCCATGCGCCACAGCTGAGAGCTTGCATGTCGCGACTAAAGCTCCTTCATGCCACAACAAATACCCAATGCAACCAAACAAAACGCTTTTTAAAAAAGGACACAGGATCACTTCTGGGGTGTTCCCGGCAAAGGTACATAACCTGAATCTACAAAGAAAACAGAGAAACTCAAATCAACATTCGTATTACAAAATAACAGGTCTGTAAGTTCAGTTCAGTTGCTCAGTCTTGTCCGACTCTTTGTGACCTATGAATCGCAGCACACCAGGCCTCCCTGTCCATCACCAACTCCCGGAGTTCACTCAGACTCGCGTCTAAAAAAAAAAGGTAGAAAGGTAGAAGTGCTTAATCTCAAGGCACCATAGCTTTAATAATATTGAAAAATATTCAAATACAGGAATCATTTAAAATTTGAGCATAGAACATTTTAGTTTTTATCAGACCCTGATAATGTTGAATGAATAAGAATCTGACTGGAAAATATGACTCATTTGCATACTTGTGATGGTCATTTACATCTGACAAGCCTATTGTCTATTAACAGAAATGGCTTGTACATTTCTTTTACCTCCTTGATACTAGCAGGCTTATGCTCATTTTAGATTATGGAATCAGCCAAACTGCTTTTCAAAAGGAAAATATGTCCAAGCAGTTGTTATCTCTCCATTATATATATATAGATATATATATTTGATACAGAATGCAATACTTCTGCTTATTCTCATTTCTCTTTTGACTTTCAACTCCTATATTTGTAAAACTAAATTAAGTGGCCAGTAGAAGGAAAGAAAACTTGAATATAGTTGGGCTTCTCAATCTTTTTCATGACATGGAGCCTGTAGAAAATGATGATACTGGTAACATCCACTGGGTAAATTAGAGGAGATTTGATTTTATGTGTACCATGCTTAAGATAAAAAGTCCATGTGACTGAGCGACTAAACAATAGCAAATATTTTCTTTATAATTATGGTAAGAGGAATAAAGCAAGTATTGGAAGATATTAAATATTGGATTCAAATAATGCTAATGCTTTTCTTCCCAGAAAGAAAATAAGATCTTTAATTTGCTTCCTATTAAAGTCTTTTCAAATTTTTTATTATGACAAAATATATCTAACATACAATTTTACATATATAATAAACATTTCTTTCTCCATGTTCTTGACAGCATTTTTTTTTTCTGGGAGGTGTTTATAACAGCCATCCCAGTGAGTGTGAAATGATATCACATGGTTTTGATTTGTATTTCCCTAATGATAGTGACATTGACTATCTTTATATGTGCTTAGCTAATTTGCATAGTTATTCATGTCCTTTGCTCATTTTGAATGGGGTTTTTGTTTTTTATTGTTGAGTTATAGGAGTTCTTTGTATATTCTGGATATTAATCTCTTATCAGAGTATGATTTGCAAATATTTTCTCAGATTCTGTGTGTTGACTTTTCACTCTGTTGTTAGTGTTCATTAATGCATACAAGCTTTACTTTTGGCATAGTTCAGTTTATCTATTTTTTCTTTGGTTACCTTTGCTTTTGGTATCATAGCCAACAAATAGCTGCCAAATTCATGTCATGAGGCTTTTTCCCTAGTCTGTATTTGGCTGTGCCATGCAGCATGTGGGATCTAAGTTCCCTGACCAGGGATTGAACCTCTGCCCCCTGCACTGAGAGCATGGAGTCTTAATCACTAAACCCCCAAGGGAAGTCTTCCTTTAAACTTTCTTCTGAGAGTTTCATAGTTCTTATGTTTAGGATTTTGATTTAGTTTGAGTTAATCTTTGTGTGTGATATAAAGGTAAAGGTCCAACTTCATTATTTTGCAAATGGATATCTTACTTCTCCTAACCATTTTCTTCTTTTCCTTCTTTCTCCTCCCTACTGTCCCCACCTCCTTCTTCTCTCCCTCCTTTTCCTCCTCTTCTCCTTCTACTACTAAAACGTAGGGCCTTTTTTCACAATATAATGGCAAATGTATTGTTCTAACATTATTAAAAAAAATTCTTTAATCTCAAAGTTATCATGCCTAGAGTGTTCATTTCAGGAAGGCTAATGAAGCTTGAATATTTATTTTTCTACATATTCCTTTTGGATTAGCATCTTCACTTAGCAACTTTTAACTATTAGCAATTATGAGCAATGAGTCTCAAAAGTTAACATGTCCCAGAATAAGCTGAAAAATTTGTCGAACGAACCTTACCCCAGAGTTCCTGATTCAGTAGTTTGAAATAGGGCCCAAGAATTAGCATTTTTAAAAGTGTCCAGGTGAGGCTAATGCTGCTAATTCAGACACCATACTTATAGGACAACTAGTAGGAGATATTCTGGGGTAAGAGAAGTGTTCCATATCCTGTGTGGTGGTTATACAGACATAAAAGGTTATTAAAAACCATCAAACAACATTTTAAATATAAGCAGTTTCAGTTCAGATCAGTCGCTCAGTTGTGTTCGAATCTTTGCAACCCCATGAATCGCAGCACGCCAGGCCTCCCTGTCCATCACCAACTCCCGGAGTTCACTCAGACTCAAGTCCATCGAGTCAGTGTTGCCATCCAGCCATCTCATCCTCGGTCGTCCCCTTCTCCTCCTGCCTCCAATCCCTCCCAGCATCAGAGTCTTTTACAATGAGTCAACTCTTCGCAAGAGGTGGCCAAAGTACTGGAGTTTCAGCTTTAGCATCAGTCCTTCCAAAGAAATCCCAGGATTGATCTCCTTCACAATGGACTGGTTGGATCTCCTTGCAGTCCAAGGGACTCTCAAGTCTTCTCCAACACCACAGTTCAAAAGCATCAATTCTTTGGTTCTCAGCCTTCTTCACAGTCCAACTCTCACATCCATACATGACCACAGGAAAAATCATAGCCTTGACTAGACGGACCTTAGTCGGCAAAGTAATGTCTCTGCTTTTGAATATGTTATCTAGGTTGGCCATAACTTTTCTTCCAAGGAGTAAGCANTTCACAGTCCAACTCTCACATCCATACATGACCACAGGAAAAACCATAGCCTTGACTTGACGGACCTTAGTCGGCAAAGTAATGTCTCTGCTTTTGAATATGCTATCTAGGTTGGTTATAACTTTTCTTCCAAGGAGTAAGCGTCTTTCAATTTCATGGCTGCAGTCACCATCTGCAGTGGTTTTGGAGCTCAAAAAAATAAAGTCTGACACTGTTTCCACTGTTTCCCCATCTATTTCCCATGAAGTGATGGGAATGGATACTTGCCCAAAATTACAATCTCATGAAAGACAAAGAAATACTGAATAACTTTTCTAAAATAATGGAAACTCAAGAAACAGGACAACTAAGTGTAATGTAGGAGCCAGGATTTTGTTTTGCTATCAAGGATATTATTGGGGAATTGACAAAACCAGAAAAAAGTCTGGCTAGTTTAAAGTATAATACCAACCTTAATTTCCTGATTTGGGTCATTGCACTCTGGTTCGGAAAGAGAAGGTCCTTGTTCCCAGGAAATACACAGTGAAGCATTTAAGGATAAATAGCATTATGTCTGTGACTTACTCTCAAAAAAATTCTTACAGGCAACAAATATGTCTATACATAGGAAATAATTTAAAACGTGATAAAATATTATCATTTGAGAAATCTTGGTAAAGAGTATGTGGGAAATATTTGTAATGGCCTTCCTACTTTTCTGTAAGTCTGAAATAATAAAAAAAATTTTTTTTTAGAAAAAAATGTTGGTGTCTCAGAGTTCAGTCTTGGGAACTTCCTCTCCCTTTCCACCATTCTCCTCTGTCTGGGAACTCTCATCTCCTCTGTTACTTCATTCCCATTATCTGTATCCCAACAGTTCTCAAATATATATATATATCTCCAGCTCAGCCCTTCTTAGGAGTTTAAATCCATGTATCTGACAGCCTGCACAGTGTCACTTGAAATTCTCAAAACATCTAAAAATTAACATGCTCAGAGCTCTTCTCATGAAATGCCCCCTGACCCTATTTATCTCAATGAATGATGCCATAACCCATCTAAGTATCCAAGCAAAAAATCTGGGCTTGTCCTGGACATCTCTCTTGTCCTTACTCCCCACATCCAACAATCATCAAGTCACTTAGGGAGAAGGCATTGGCACCCCACTCCAGTACTCTTGCCTGGAAAATCCCATGGATGGAGGAGCCTGGTAGGCTGCAGTCCATGGGGTCGCCAAGAGTCAGACATGACTGAGCGACTTCACTTTCACTTTTCACTTTCATGCATTGGAGAAGGAAATGGCAACCCATTCCAGTGGTCTTGCCTGGAGAATCCCAGGGATGGGGGAGCCTGGTGGGCTGCCGTCTACAGGGTCGCACAGAGTCGGACACGACTGAAGTGACTCAGCAGCAGCAGCAGCACTTAGGGAGACTATGAGTTCCCAAAGGCAGGGCTCCTGTCACTTACCCTTGTGCTCCAGTCCCCAACAAAGTGTCCTGACATATTGTAAGTGTTTAAGAAATGTCTGTGGAAGAAATGAATGAGTTGATCCCTTGATTGATCAAGAAAAAGATCACTCCTCATGGGAACAGAATTCTACTTTCTGAACCCAGATACAGGCCCAGTCTTGCTGACTAGACTACAATTTACATTCATGGAAGTTTGTGTCAGTGATCTCTTGCTGTGTAACAAATTATACTCAAAGCTTAAGAACCTAAAAGAGTGATACACATTTATCAGCACACACAGTTTCTGTGGGTCAGGAGTTTGGAAGTGGCTTAGCTGGATGGTTCTGGCTCCAGATGTCTCCAGAAGTGGCAGTCAGGAGCTACAGTCATCTGAAAGTGTGACTGGGGCTGGCAGATACACTTCCAAGATGGCTCACTCACGTTGAATGGTGAGTTGGTGCTGACCTTTGATAAAAGGCCTCAGTTCTTCTCCACAGGAGCTCTCTGCAGGCTGCTCAACTGTCCTCACGTCATGGTGGCTGGCTTTCCCCAGAGCAAGTAATCAGAAGAGAACAAGGCAGAGGCTGCCATCTCTTCTGTGACTTAGCCTGGAAATCACACTCCATCATTTCTGCAAAGCTCTGTTGACCATTCCCTGGTAGCTCACGTGGTAAAGAATCCACCTACAATGCAAGAGACCTGGGTTCGATTCCTGGGTCCGGAAGATTCCTTGGAGAAGGGAATGGAAATCCACTTCAGTATTATCACCTGGAAAATCCCAAGGACAGAGGAGCCTGGGGGCTATATAGTCCAGGCAGTCGCAAAGAGTAGGACACGACTGAGCAATTGACACGTTCACTGGCTATTCAGGTCAGCCCCACTCAGTGTGGACAGTGACTCCACAGGGTTGCGAATGTCAGAAGACGAGGGCCATCTTGGAGGCTGGCTTCCACAGAGTTGTCACTGTACAAGGACCCCGAGCTAATGGGACCAACAGGGGCTGAAATCCAAGCTATACACCCTTAGATGAAGTGGGACACGCACTAAACCCCACACAGGCTGCAGACAGCCCTGTCAGCTCACTCCAGCCGCCTCTTGGTTGTGAGTCTTACGTCTCCTTCAAAGGTTTCCTGGGAGATGTGCAGAGAACACAACCCTGCCATCAAGAGTTGCCCTCATCATAACCAACAGGTGCTGCCCTTCACAGTTTATAAAGCCCCTGCGCCTCTGTTGGAGGGCGTCATCCAAGCACCATAGCGGTTCCAGTTTACAGATGAGGGTGTAGGTGCTGAGAGGTGAAGTGACTCGCCTGAGGCCACACAGAAAAGGCTTGGCAGGACCAGACCTCTGTTTCCTAACCCCACATTCTTTCCACTGCCCTGCCCAGCTACCAGCTCAGACCCATGTCTCCTAACACCCACTGAAGCCTCATCCCCGGTCCTAAGCAGGTATTTCTCACCCTTCTTTTGGGAGCCCCACCCCAGCCCCAAAAGCCCCACACTAGACCCTGAGCAAATACGTTCACGAATATTTTCCATCCAAACGAAGGCTCCCAGAGGCTCTCTCTGCAGCCAAGCTGAATATCCACGGATGTAGCAGAGCAGGCGTTAACAGCCTGAGCCAATATTTAGAAATAGCACAACCCCAGGAGGAGTCAGCTGTGGCCAGCTGGTCACAGCCACTGAAGCCACAAGCCTTTGTGGACGTGGTGTGGAAGATGACTGCTGCTCCTGGGAACAGAGGGCCAGAGAGGGTCCTCGACCTCCCCCAACCCCCATCTCCCCAGCCAGGACAGCTTGGACCTGGGGAGAGCCTGCGCCTGGCCAGGAGAAACCCTGCACAAGCCTCCCATCCACAGCCCACAGCCGGCTCCCAAGGGCAGCAAACATAACTTTTCAGCTTCTGAACTGTGTAATTGTTGGGAATAGCAGGCCCCACCCCTCCCGTCCTGGCTGCCTTGCGTTTGGAGGAGCCCCGTGGATGCCTCCAGCCAGGAGCGGGAGCAAGGCCACGCCTAGCCGAGGCCCCGGGTCAGGGGCCCAGGCCTGGGGCCCACCATCATGGAGCGCCTGGCCATGTGACTTCGGGGTCACAGAATTGAGGGTAAAAGCCCCGACTGCACAGTAGTGGCCTGGGTTCTAGATCCTTCATGGTGGAAGGCCACTTTCCTGAGGTGAGGACCTGGGCAACAGGGGCTGAGGCTCTGCCCCACTGGGGCACAAGCACCAGCCATTTACCCCCAATCTGGCTTTGGCCACAGGCTCCCTGGGTGGGGCCCAGGCAGTCAGGGTACAAAACACAGAGGCACTCAGAGTGCCAGGCCCCACCCAAGGCATGGCACAGCCACGGCCACAGCCAGAGTGGGCACTCTTCATCCAAGCAGCCTAAGGATGGGAGTGACTGGGAGGACCTGGCCAGCAGGCCTGACTGAACTCTGCAGTGGAGAAGCCCATGATACGAGGCTCTATCGTCTGTCCTCCCGGAGGCCCATCATTTGGAGAAACTAAGGCAGCATTTTGACTTCTTCAGCCCTCAGCCGTGGGCATCCTTCTTCATTCAAGTGTGTCCTAGGTCTTCCTCTTCCCCCCATCCTGGATGTCCTGTCCTGTGCTTTGCTGGGAGAGGACAGGAAGTATTGTCTCAACTCGGCGTGCCCCGGGGAGGTGGTGGGGGGATAGTGGGGGGGGAGGCGGCGGCACTAGGGGAATACAGANGTCCTAGGTCTTCCTCTTCCCCCCATCCTGGATGTCCTGTCCTGTGCTTTGCTGGGAGAGGACAGGAAGTATTGTCTCAACTCGGCGTGCCCCGGGGAGGTGGTGGGGGGATAGTGGGGGGGGAGGCGGCGGCACTAGGGGAATACAGAGGGCGTCTGTGAAAAGGGAGGTCAGGGTGGAAAGGAAGGCTGGGAGGACTTCCTGGAGGACGATGAGATATGGCCAGATAGGCAGAGGCGGTCAGGGATGGCCACCAGGGATACCTGGCGAGCCCAATCCAGAGAAAGTCAGAAGGCAGAGGAAGAAGTTTGAGGATGCTAGGGAGGTCCTGGTGGGCTCTACTCAAGATGAGGATGTAGGGGCCTTAGTGGGGGGCATGCTGAGGAGGCTGGCGGGGAGGGGGGACCATTGAGCAGGCACTGGTCAACAATGGCCTTTGTTCTGAGATGATAAGAGGCTGTCAGGGATCAGTTCCAAGACAAAAGGCCTCAACTTTCCGCCAGTCTTCCGGGTATGATGCCGCTCAGCACCAATCCGGAGCTCAAGTCCCAGGCTACAGGCTGAACAAAGGCCCGGCAGGTGCGCTTCAGTGCCCCAGCATCCCTTTACCGCTAAAGCCTCAGTTTTCTCATCAGTGAAAAGGGAACACTGTCCCCCAACACACACACTTCCCAGGGTTGTCAAGAGACCAGGTGTTTTGTAAACTGAGAAGCCCGAGCCGGGAAGTGACAGCGGGTTGTTACTGCCAGTTGCCATTATTTTTCCAGGCCTGTGTTTCTTTCCCCAGCTAGCAACCAGGCAGGGGGAGGCTGCAAGCTAATCCCGACTTGAACCTAAGCTGTGGGTGGAAGGCTCCACAGAGAGACTAATAACTCCTGGTAGTTGTGGGTAAATCTGAGTGGGTGGGGATCGGGTAGGAAGTGGGAGAAGATGGGGAGGGGGAAGGATGGGCACATGGGGTGGCTGGGAATCTCCACCCATAATTTTGATTCATAAAGAAGCAAAAGTCCTCTCCTTTATTTTTTTTCATTCCTAAGAAGAAAGCTCTTTTCCTCCAGATGTTGTCTTCTCAGCAGCCCCGGCAACTTGGGGCCCACATTTGGCCAGTAATTAGTCCCTAACAAGGACCAGGTGCCTTGCTGACTTGGAGAGAAGGAAAAACAAGGGACAAGTATGGAATTGATGGCTTTACTGCCACCAACCAGCTGAGGACAGCCCAGCCACCCCAGGCCTCCTAGGGTGAACTGGAAGGGAGTTGTTAGGTTTGCCAAAATTCCCCCAAAACAGCAGCAACTGGCTTCTAAGTCAATCCCAGCATGCATTTATTGGTTACCTACTGTGTACAGCTGCCTCTGGAAGTTACATGCAAGACAAGCATTCGTTGAGCACCTGCTGTATACCCCAGGCTAGGCACTTGAGGTATGTTAAAGCCTTTAATCCTCACAAAGCCAATTTTACAAAGAAGGAAACCACAGAGAAGTGAAGTGATTTGCTCAAGTTGGACAGCTAAGCAGGAGAACTGAGATTTGAACCCAAAGTCCCAGTTACCACTGTGCTGTGGGCTTGGGGCCAAAGACCTGGCTCTACCTCCTAGCAGCTGTGTTTCAGTTAAAGTGTTTATCACTCAGCTGTGTTCAACTCTTTGTGATCCCATGGACTGTAGCCCACCAGGCTCCTCTAGCCATGGTATTCTCCAGGCAAGAATATTGGAGTGGGTTGCCATTCCCTTCTATAGGGAATCCTCCCAACCCAGGAATGAAAACTGGGTCTGAGCCACCAGAGAAGCTGTGTAGACTTGCTCAAGTCCCTTAACCTCCCTCAGCCTCAGTTTCTTCATTTGCAGAATGGGGCACAATTTTGTTGCAAACTTTGAAGGGCCATACACACATGATAGGACTGTCACTGGGCAAGGGGAAGGGTTGAGGAGAGAGTGAGTGGTGGGATGGGGTTGGGGGTGGGCTAAAGCAGGCAAGGGTAACAGATTCTGATGGAGGAAGAGAAGGGAGACACTCCAGGGGTTCTCCTCCACCCATTCGCTGGACAAAGAAACTGAGGACAGGCAATGCCAATGCTGGGATTAGACAGAGGGCAAGCAGAGCCTCTTGATGCCAGAAGCTCTACAGTAACATTGCCCTTTCTCCTGTTTGGGACAAGGCTGAGATTGTTGCCTGGGAGAGAGCCAAGAGGAGCAGGGCCCCAGCCTGAAACTGTTAGGTAGGTGCTAAATCCAGGGCCAGATTTCCAGGAGGCAGCCCCAGAGGAAGTTGAAACACCAGATTCAGGAGGCCTTGGGTTCTGGTCCCATAAGACCAGGTACCTACTGTCCATCTGGGGGCCTCTCAAGAACCACTTCCAGTTCTGAGCCAGTCTCCTCCTCCATGAAACGAGGGCAGGAGCGGTTGACAGCCACTTGGCAGGGTCCATTTGAGGCAAATGATCCCATGGTGTTGAGAATCCCTCCTGCCTTGTGGGAGAATCTAAAACATCTCTCCTTTACAACCTGAGTCATTGAGGCAGAAAAGGTCAAAGAGGCAATGCCAGTGGGCACAGAGCTGTACAGAACTTCAGGCTGGTGCTTCTATGGCCAAATGGCATTCTGAAGACACCTCAGAGGCAAAGCAGCCCCAAAGCAGTCCGTGGGGTGGAGAGTATCTGTCCTTCCTCCCGGGCCTGGTGTGAGGAAGCTCCCCACCCACAATCCTTGCAAGAGCAGAGGGCAGGGAAGCGAGGGGACCAGCCCAGCTCACATCTCCTCCCAGAGGAGTTCTCCCGGGAGCCCTTGAGTCGGAACCCCGGGGAATCCGGGCTCCTCTGGGATTTTGTTCTGAATCTAAGTTAGAGCCTGGGTCTGACCGAGCTCCTCCTCGACGGGGAGGAGAACCAGCGCGGTCCCTTTAAGACGGCTGGGGGTGGGGGGGGCCGCCGGGAGAGCCCCGGCCTGAAACCGGAGCGCGGGTCGGCGCCTGCCCCGCCCCGGCGTTAAGTAGGCGGCGGGACGCCCGGGAGCCCTAGCCCGCGCCAGTTCTCTCTACTCGAAGACTCTGGCGTCCAAGCTCCAGGCTCCGGACTCCGCTCCTCGCAAGTTCCTGCTGCCCAGCCTGCCGCCGCGATGCGCTGGGGTCCGCGGCTCCCGCTTCCAGCCCTCGCCCTGGCCCTGGCTCTGACCTTCGCTGTGTTGGTGGGACCAGCATCCACAGGTGAGTGAAGGGCCAGAGACCCCGACCCAGACTGGCGGAGTGGTGGAGGGTTTCTTAGGCAGAGAAAAGGGACAGGAGGACCCAGAAGTGGCCCCCAGACGGGGAAAACGAGGGGCCTGCGCTTCTGCCATCCCCGGCTGGGGTCTCTGGCGGCACCACCCCCCACCCAGGGGAGGCAGGATCCCCAGCAACGCCTCTCCATCTGAGGGTCAAGTGGACTCTGGTTATCTGAGGTTGGCCCCTGGGTCGCTTGCCTAGGGCGTGGCTCTGTGCAGGATTGTCCTCTAGACCCAGAGGGGAAGCCCCGGTGCCGCCTGGGCTCCCCGTGTCCAGCAGGCTCTCTGTGACCAAGTCAGTGCCCAAAGGACACCTGGTGACAGGGTGTCCCCCACCTCCAACAGCCAGGCCAGGAACGGGGAGTGCTGCAAGGTGGGCGGGGGGAGGAAGCCAGTCTCCCCACCCCGTGTGGGCCCCGAATGCACCCCAGCTGCCACCTCCTCCAGCATCCTTGGGTCTCCTCCAGCTGCGCCCCACTTTGCTCCTGCTCCCCTTTGCCGGGTGCATTCTCTGTCTTCATCACCACCCCCTCCTCCCCTTCCTGTCTTCTCTCTCCTCACTGAGAAAGCCTAGCTGGTGACAGACAGGACCACCCACTCTTCAGCCTCCTAGAGGCAGGGCTGGCACCCCTCAGACAGCCCTGGGTGACCCCCTGCACACCTCTCTGTCCCAGCCATTGGTGCTTGACTCCCGCAGAAATGGAATGCCTTCTGAGAGCTGCTAGGACATAGCCAGTCTCTATTCCAATGCCAGAAATACCACCGTTATGGCATTCTTCCCTTAGTGAGGGCATGGTCTAGTCATGCCTTAAGCACTGTGGCCTCCGGGCCCATCAGTCATTAATACCCATGTATGTATGAATCAGTGCTCCAGCCTACATCTTTCGGGACCATTCCCAAGAGCAACTTTGAGCCCTTCCAAGGACCTAGGCCACACCCTTCTCCCCATCAGATGGGGAAGCCAGTTCAAATGGATAGTAATCACTTGGTACCCAAATGGGAAATGAGTCAGGGGAGAGCCCCCCACTGGAGTGAGTCAGAGCTGGATTCCCAGGCTCCCTGTTCCCATCCCCAGGGACTCCATCCTTCAAGGTCTCAGGGGGTGGTTGATAGGCTGAGCCTCTAGAGAGATGGGAAGGGGGCATCTGAGCTGCTAGAGAGACGGGTACACACCCAGCCCCCAGCCTCTAGCCAAAGGAGCAACTCCAGGACCCACCTCCTTGGGCTTCAACTGAGAGCCGTTCCCAAATACCTTCCCAGCATCAACAATGTGCAGACATTGTGCTGGGCAGTCGGGAGTACACAGAAATACAGACTGGACTTGGACTCATTCAGAAGGCAGAAAAGCAAATTAAAACTCAAACAGCAACTCCTATCATGTCTGCAAAGATCCAGACGAGGAGTGTGGTGAAAAGAAATTCAGAGGCAAACTAATGCGGGAGAAAGGGTGATCCTTGAGCTGAGCCTTGGAGGACAGGAAGAGGGTCAGTGAGCACAGGCTCTGAGGTGGGTATGAGTGGAGATAAGGAGGCCAGTAGCCTGGATGGAAGGCGCATATATTTTGAGCACAAGCCAATAAGAGCCACTGGGGTGGGGCCTGGAAACCTGAAATGGCCAAATGCAGCTCACAGCCTAAGCCCTGCTGGCAGTAGGGAGCCAGGGCAGGTTTTAGAGAGGAGAGCAGCCGGCGGGGTTAAAAACATCAAGCAGCCCCTTCCTTTAGGAGGGATTTGGAAGTGGTGAGGGGGTGGGTGAGCTAGTACCCTGTCCTCCTCCCAGTCTGAGCTCCCCTCCAGCAGCCCACCTCTGTCCCCAGGCCTGGCTTAGCTCCCTGTCCTGGTCTCTGCAATAGGGGCAGCCCCTACCCGCGGAATGTATCACTCCCACCCCTCTTGAACACCAAAAGCCTACCCCAAAAGCTTCCGAGTCTCAGGTACCAGAGTGAGGCACACTGGGATGCTTTCCCCACACTTATCAACATTCCAGAACATGCAGGTTATGGGGCCTGAGAGTCAAGCACCTTTGGAGACCACCTGGGCCAACCTTCCAACTGTACACACAGGGAAACTGAGGGCCCAGGGAGGAAGCAAAGTGGTCTAACCCACAGAGAAGCCCAGCTGCCCAGGAGGAAACCCCCCAGTCACACTTTGTGGGAGCGCCCCACCCGCGTAGTCAGCTAGGCTTGGGCCCCTATGCCAGTGTGGTGTCCATTCCCTTCTAAGCCCTGTGGGAGTCCCGGCAGAGCCACAAGCATGGGGGAGATGGAGTTGGAGCTGATGTGGTTCCAGTAGGGGGTATAGCGCAAGCGAAACTGGGAGGTCCGAGTGGCCACAGAGCATACGGGGCTAGCGGCATCTGCACCTCTTGCCTGCCTCGCATAGCTGACTTTGAAAGGCAGAAGATGAGGGGCACAAGTGGGACTCAGGAGGGAGTGCCAGGTGGAGAGGGTTCTGTGTCATCTGGGTGCGGGCCCTGAACTGATGCGGGTATCTTAGAGAGCAGGGCTAGGGTGGGGGCAGGGGAGCATCAGAAGCAAGGAGCTGAGCCAAGGTAGACTCTGTTCCCTCTAAGGATGGTCTGGGGGACCACCTCTGACTGGAGACAGAGACAGCCTCTGAGTCGTGTGTGTGTGTGTGTGTCTGTGTGTGTACACTGGGGCTCCAGCGCTCTAGAGCGGGGCAGGGGCCAGTGCCCTCGGCCCAGCCCACCCGGACTCTGAAAGTGCTGTTCCAAAACCAAGTATAACTGAGCCCCGCTTCCCAACATTCGCCTCCCTGCCCAGCCAAGACAAGAAGAGCCTTTCAGTGCTGCCCGCCTGGGGGGCCCAAGGAGGGGGCTGCGCCAGGTGGGCCAGGCGACCAGCGAAGGGCGGGAGGGGAGTAGGGTTTGCAGAGCGCTCAGAGGAAGTGTATAGGGAACTGGGCGTGCTGCCCAGGATGGGGGGTGGGGGCGGGGGAGCTGGAAACAGCCCTCACACACACACACACACACACACACACACACACACACACACACTGGCGCACACAGCTGTGGGCCCGCGCAACCGGGTACGAAATCAGCTCCCAGACCTGGGCTGGGTGGAGCCTTCAGGGAAAGAGGTGAGGACAAGATGGGGGCAGGGGGTGCTGAGCTGCACTGGGGCTCCCATTCAGTGCCAGGAGCAAGTAAACAAAGGGGCCTTTGGGTCTGGGGCTTGAGTCTCCTCCCTTCCAGGTCCCTCAGCTCTTTCACTACCTCTCCCCCACTCCCGCCCCATCCAGCTGCCCTTTTGCTTCTAACATGCCCTGACCCAGAGTGTGCCCCGTACTATAGAGCCTTTAAGAGTTAAGACTCCTTCTCTAGGGACTTCCCTGATGGTCCAGTGGTTAAGACTCTGCACTTGCAATGAAAAAGGCACAGGTTTGATCCCTGGTTGGGGAACTAAGATCCCACATGCTTTGAGATGAGACCAAGAAAATATAATAATAAAAGACTCCTTCTCCAGGTGCAGGTTTAGGGTGTGTTTCAAAAGAACTGTAGAACCATTATTACTGCATATATGTGAGTAATTTTTGAATGAACTGAATTCATATGAACAATTTTGAACTTGGATTCTCCCTAGGGTAGGGCCTCATGGCTCTTTCTGCTTCTCAGAAGGGTCCATAACTCCAAACAGGGTCCATAACTCCAGAGAAAGCCCCTGAGTGGGCACTGGCCATGTTGTCCTGCAGCCTTATGGCAGCTCTGCAAGTCACAAAGCATTCGCATTTTACAGATATGGAAACAGAGACTCTGAGAACATCAGGAACTAGCCTCCGGCCACTCTTTGGGCACACGGGCTATGGTGTTCTCACTCACCCCAACAACAGCTCAGGCCAGGTGGGCAGCCCCCCACCAGGGGAGAGAGACAGGTCTTTAGGAGAAAGACAGTCCCCTAAGGACCCCAGATCTCTGTGTCCATTTCCGCAGACCCCTCCAACAACTGCCACTCACCTTTCTAAACCCTCCCCACTTCCTCACGGCACAAGCAGATCCTCTTCAAGAATGCCTACCACCCCACCCCTAACAGCTGGGATGGCAAATGAAGCCACATTTGCCTCAGTTGCAGGGGAGTGCCCTGGGGCTGCCGTCACGGTGGCTTGGTGGCATGGCTCACCCATGTTCTGGACAGCGTTTCTCCTGTTGACCATTCCTTCTTCCCACTCAGCTCCTGCCCACACCCCTGCCGCTCCCAGCCTGCCAAAGAGCCATCTCTGCCAGTGCTGATGGGTATCAGCCAGGCATCCCACCACTGCTCAGGCTAAACTGTTTCAGTGTGTGTCTCTCGTGGTTTAAGTGTCCTGGTGGTCAGTGAGGTGGCTTCCCTTCCCAGACCTCACTGCAGAGACTCCCCAGCCCAGGCCAGCTCCCCCAGGATGTTCGTAGGGAAATCAGGACCCAGAGGGGGCTGCTATTTTCCAGAGTCAGACAGCAAAGATCCTCTTAGCAGGATGTATGATAGGCCTCTCGGCTCCTAGTCCTTGTATCCTGGTTTGGGTGTGGCCTCCCCCATATGGCCAGCAGCTCCCAGAGGACGGACCTCCCCTCTGCTTTTCTCTGAGGTCGCCCTGATCTTGTGGAGCCCAGGACGGGGCCCACAAGGGGCATAGAGATCACTAAGCCAACCAGGGATTTTCAGACTGTGTCCAAGGTGCTCCAGGACTTTACATTCCCATATCTGAGAGTACAGGATGCTTGTGCCGCCCTGATTCATGCATAGCAGTCTCATGAACATGTGTTTATAGATGGAGGTTTTGTGTAAGATACAGTTTTGATAAAGCGTTTTGTGGCTTTGTAAAAAAGGCTTGCTGCTGCTAAGTCACATCAGTCGTATCCAACTCTGTGCGACCCCCTAGACGGCAGCCCACCAGGCTCCCCCATCCCTGGGATTCTCCAGGCAAGAACACTGGAGTGGGTTGCCATTTCCTTCTCCAGTGCATGAAAGGGAAAAGTGAAAGTGAAGTCGCTCAGTCGTGTCCGACTCTTAGCGACCCCATGGACTGTAGCCCACCAGGCTCCTCCGTCCATGGGATTTTCCAGGGAAGCGTACTGGAGTGGGGTGCCATTTGCCTTCTCCGTAAAAACTAATTAATTGCTTTGAGTTAAAACATTCTGAGAGCAGGGGAGAGCCAGGTCAGATACAAGAGAGGACTTCCTGGCTTACAAAGAATCCAAATCAAGATTACAGCACCCGCCGTGGTGCCACCTGCCTGCAGGACCCAGGGCTGTGGCTGGGCCCTCTCTCTCCCCAGTAGATCAGCTGGGATCCACATTCAAGAATTACGCTGTGTCCCATCATCTGGCTGGTGCACTAGACCATCGGATAACAATCCGTAATCCCTGGGACCCTTCCACCGCTGCCCACGCTGTTGCCTACAGCTGGTCTCTCTTTTTCTCTCCATCCTTCAAGGTTCAGCTCCAGCACCACCCCCTGCTTGGGCGGCCTCTTCTAGCCACTGATTATTGAGGGCTGCAGCCTGGCCTGCCACCCTTCTGGGGCCCTACCCTCCATCTCTGTGGGGTTACAGCCCTTTCTCCCCCTACTCTTACCTGACCCCTGCCCTTGTTCTGTGACCTCCATCAATGTGACACCTAGTAGGTATGTGTGAATGTGTATATGTGCGTGCTTGCACACACGTGCACACACACACACACACACACACAGAGTGCTTTCAACAGCTTGGCTAAGGAGCTTGTTAGGACACTCTCCTAACATGGAGAGTGTCCAGCCCCCAAGCAAGCAGCCTGGGAGAAGCCCCCAGCTCAGGATACAGCCCCCAGCTCCACCACCCAGCCAGGGCCCCTAGCCTGGGCCATCCTGCTCTCTGAGAAGATCGAAGGGGTGGAGAGAAGGAGACCAACTTCCGTTCCCACCTAAGAGCAGCCCCTCCTCCCCATATTTCAAGAGGGGGCAGCTATAAATATCAGTGGGCCCAGGATGTTGATTCCCACGGCACCAGCCCCTCCCTGCCCCTTCCCTGTGTACAGCGACTGGGGCCAGCGCAGCTCTCCTACAGCTGGAGGTCAGCCAGGCCAGCCTCAGGCCCAGACACACTCACACACACACACACACACACACACACACCTCACCGTTGTGAGGGAAGGAACGAATCACCCTTTTTGGGCGTCTTGGAGCAGCTCAGAGTAAGCTTCCCTCCTGCCCGCCACCCCGCATCCTGACTCAGGCCCCACCTCTCCCTCCTCTGAGTCCTCAGCTCTGCAGGGCTGGGGGAGGCAGGAGGCCAGGTTCAACTGGTCAAGAAAACGGTGGAAGACAGCTCAGAATTCAGTTCCCACCCAGCCACTCGATGCAAGTGACCAGGCCTTTCTGAGCCTCAGTTTTCTCCTCTCTAAAATGGGATAAATAATTCCTACCTCCTGTGTGTTGAGGATTTGTCTGGAGTAAATGCTGAGTAGGTGCCTGCTCCTGAGGTTGCTAATATTCCATAATTACCATCTTCTTCTGGAGGGGGGCAGGCCCATCATTGGAGCAAGGTGGGAGTGCGGGGTTCCTGCTTAGGAATCTTTGAGAAAGTTTCCAAAGCAGGGGACTGGATGAGGTGGCCCTAAAAGACGGTCTGTCTGGGGCAAAGTGATGTGGAAAATGGAGCTGTCAAGCCAGCCTCTGCCTGCCAGCCAGCCCAGGACCCTTCAAAAGGAGCAGGGGGGTCGGGGGGAGGCTACATTTGATTGACTCACTGGGCTGAGGTCCACACACCTGTCCTGTGTGAGGAGAAGCAGAATAGCCCCTCCGAGCCCCACCCCAAAGCCTAATGGCCCCTTGGATAGAGACAGTTGAGCCAAGATGCAGCACAACCAACCTGCTGAATGAGTGGCCAAATGACTCCTGTCCCAGGAGTAGATGGAGGGGGCTGGAGAGAAGGAGCAGGCAGCAAGACCTTTATAGGGTGGGGAGCCTTCTCCCTGTTCTCTGCCCGCCCTTCTCGGGCTCCTGTGACGGTAGGGGCTGGAGGCCAAGGCCCCGTGACGTGAGGTGGTTCCCCTGGAGCTCCTGTGGGGTTACTACTGCCACTCAGCAAGCAGCAGTGTCTGCATCTGTATCAAGAGGATCTAGAATGGAGAAGTGAGGATTCTCTCTGCCCTGCCTGGGCTGCTTGGACCCACTAGAGGTATAGGTGATGCCTGAGTGTGGATGTGTGAGATCAGAGTTGGTAGAGATGAGGGAGGGTCTCAGGAAATGGCTGCAGACTGGGGTGAGCAGCCTAGGGGAGTGCCAACTGGACAGATTCTCTGGATAAAGAGCCTTGGCCCCCGCAAGCCATGATCCCAGTGTGGGGGCATCCTCTGCCTTCATCCCCTGAACAGACTGTTGGGCAAAGGCTGGCTCCCCGGTAGTGCATTAATAGAGTCCAGGCTCCCGTCCCCAGCTCAGGCTCCACCTCCGAGCCTCTGGCCCTTATGCTTCCAGACACTCATCTGGAGCCCAGCTGAGCCCTTCCAGGGAGAAGGTACTCAAACGGGGGCCTGCCCCTTCAACTGTTGACAGCCTTGGGATAGGAGAAATGTTGCAGGAACTTGAGCCAAATGTGTAATGTCAGCCCTTGGGATACCTGGCCCTGCTGTGTGGCCTTGAGCAGACCTCTGTCTGTCTGGGTCTCTGGGTCAGATGTCCATTCTCCAAGGTCAGCTCTAAAATTCTGAGCTCAAGCCTCTTCGGATCAGGAAAAAAATCTCTGCTTCTATCCAGAGAGAGCCGGCTGCTTGTCTGGGTCCACACAGCAAGGTAGGCTGGGCTTAGAACAGGACTGAGAGGCGGCCCGCGCTGCCAGAGCTCCCTGGCATGGAGAAACCGTTTTTCTAAGTTGGCACAGAGCCCTGGGGTTCTCCTGGGATGAGAGCAACGGCTCCTCTCCACCCCCGGTTCCCATCTTCCAGCCCCCTGGCCCCAGCCCCACCCCACCAAAAATAAACCCAGACCACCCCATCCTGTACCAGTTAGACCCACCCAGCCCCTCCAGAGCCAGTTGACTCATTGCTCAGAGCTGCTCCTTTTTTAACTGTCTGAGTCACCGGTTGTGGCTGTAACTCCGTGACACATGACCGGTACTATAGACAGCCCCCAGCCCACAACGGCCCAACCAAGGGAGGGGCCTGGATAGAAGCTGGCGGCAGGCGTGAGCCTGGGTCACCGCCTCAGCTTGAAACTCCTCCAGGCCCAGGGAACTCCCCACCAGCATGTCAGAACCCAGACCTGTCCCCAGCAGTCCTGGAACAACCCCGCCCCCCTGTTCAGGACAGCCCTTCAGCATCAGCTCTGCCCCCACAGCTTTGCTTTGCCTCCAGAGAGACCCCAGGGCCTCTCAGCCGTGCACTGCCAGGCATACTCCAGCCCTGGAGGTGGTGGGAGCAGGCAGAGGCCTGGCTTCTGGGGTACAGGCCACAGAGATGTCTGATCCCTGCCCCTCCTCACCTGGATCCGACGTGCACTGACCAGTCTGCCCAGAGCACCGTGAAGACCTTCTGTGGAACAGAACACCCACTTCAGCTCTCCCCCTCCTCCCCCTCTCCCCTCTGTTCACCATTTCAGCTGGGCCGCAGCTCGGCCCCACACCCCCGCCTCTCCCCGTCTCTCCCCAAGGCTGTCTCTCCGTCTCTCTCCCCACTGCTGCTGGCCCTCTCTGCCTGCCCCATCTCTCTGGCCGTGGCCTGTTCTCCTTCCATTACCCAGTTGCAGTGGCAGATGGCACCCCCACTCTCCGCAGGCCCTTCTCCGCCTCCTAGACTCCTAGACATCACACACCCTCACCTCCAGCCATTCCCACCATGGACTCTGGGCCCCAGGGACCCATGCTACGAGAAAATTTCCATCCTCATCACCCAAGCCCCCTCCTTCCCGCCCCAGAGCGCAGGCTGCATCCTGTCCCAGGGAACGTTAGGATCCCTCAGACAGTTTGCTTGGAGGCTGAGAAAGGGGGGCAGGGGGCCTGGGAATGGCTCCACCCCCGGCCCCTGCCTGCGCACGGGCCTGCACAGCCTCAAACGCCATCCATCTCCTGTCTGTGGCTGTGGCCTCCAGCTATAAATAGGGGCTCAGAGTCTATTTTCTTTCAAAACAAGCACCAGACTGTCACCACAGGCCCAGAAAAGCACTCCCCGGCTGGGGCAGTGCCCCGCTGCACCAGCCATTGTGTCCCACCCTTCCCCACCCTGCCCCAACCTGCAGGCACTGGGGCCCCAGAGGGCAGAGGGGGAAGCAAGCCCGGAGGTAAGACAAGTAGGAGGGGCAGAGCTGGGGCAAGTCTCTCAGGTGCAGCCCCTCCGGCTGTGTCAACCAGGGAACACGGCCCCCTCCTGCCCTGCCAGGCCTTCTCCTCCCTTTCTCGCCACCTCCCATCACCAGTCTTGTCCCTGAGACTCACAGTGTTAACAGAGAGGTGACAGTCACACAGCTCCTCAAGCTGCGGTGGAGTCTCTTTGCACCCCAGATGCGGGAGAAGGAGCCAAGGGCTGGGGAAGGGTGGGGAGCCTGTCTTTCCTGAAGGAGCGGGAGGGCATTTCACAGCCAAAAGGGAAAGGAGAGCTTGCTGGGCAGAAGGCCCACCCTGAGCAAAGGCCGGAGTGCAGACCTGTCAGGTGTGGAGGGAAAACAGCCGAGGTCTGGTGAGGCTGGCACCTTTCGGTGTTTGGAGGAGTGAACAGGAGAGCCTGGCAGGGTGGGAACAGGGTCACCAAGCATCTTCAATGCCACACCAGAGGACTGGGGGCTCGGTGGGAGGCACTGGGGAGCCATAGAAGGCATCCAGGCGAGCAAGGATGATGGAGCGACTCAGTTTAGGCTAACTGTGGCTGCGATTAACAAAGGGAGGCAGGAAATTCATTAAGCCAGGCGAGGCATGGTGACCATCTGTCTTGTGGAATGGCACAGGGAAGCAGGTGGGAGACACATTTGAAGGACGATGAAGGGGCTGGATGGATGGGAAGTTCATTCAAGGTCAGGAGGAGGGAGAGGGTCAGAGCGACTTTCGGATTTCTGCCCAGCAGTGGGTGCCCGTGGGCCCTTCACTGGGTGGTGAGTAGGTTGGAGGATAGATGATGCTAAGTCTGGCTTGAACAAGTGGGCTTGGGTTTGGGGGGCTCCCCATGGGTGTTCCTGGTGTAAATGTCCAGAGGGCATTGGCAGGCAGGCCCAGAGCCCTGGAGACTTGGTGCTGGAGACAGAGATAGGCGTACCAGAGCAAAGAGGCCGTGCCCGAACCCTGGGGAGAAGTAGGGGGCTGGAGAGGGGGCCAGGGATGAGGCACGGCTCAGTGGGTGCTGACAGGCTGGAGGGGTCTACAGAGCTGGCAGGTGAGAGTGCTAGGCTAGGAGCTATTCCAAGAGGAGTCAGGCCTACCCAGCGGTGGGGCAGGGGGTGTCAGTCTGGGGATCTTGGTGGATCCTGGTTAGCACAGAGGCCCCCAGCCAGGGCACTGAGGTTTCCTGGTCCACCCTCTGAGGCCACACACTCCTGCGGGCACAGCACCAGCGCCAGGGACTTGCTTCTCGGCCTGTCTGCTGTCAGACAGCAGTGCTGGTAGGAAAGCCATCTGCGGGCACGTCACCATCATTGTCGCCGCACCCCCTTGGGTGCCGATGTTTCCTCTGCTGGTGCATGTGTGTGGGCCTCCAGGATGGCGGATGAGCTGCCTGCGGATACAGGCGCGGGGTCCTGCCCTCCAGAGCCTCCAGTCTAGCCAGGCCTATGGCCACTCAGGCTGGAGGCGGCCATGCTCTGCCTGCTCTAGTGATCACACCTCTCCACCAGCCGCTTTCTGCTGGCCTGGGCTGGCCACAGAACCTATACACAAAGGTGTGTGTATAGGTTGGTGGGTGATCCCTGATCCAAGCCTCTGCTTCCCCCGGTCTCCTGGATGTGGGACTTCTGTCTGTGGGGCCACCCCACCCCTCTATCCTATAGTTCAGGTGGGGGAACTGAGGCACAGATGGTGGTGGCTTCTCTGAGGCACTCAGCCTGTTGAACACAATCTGAGCCAAATGGGGCCAGGCCTCTGTCCAAACCCACAGTCACTGCTTCCAGTATCCCCATCCCAGCTTGCACACTCACTGTCTCCAAGATCTGCCTGCCAGGCTGGGGGAAGCCCTGAGACATCTCTCCGGCTGCCCTGCCCTCAGCGGTTTCTCAGCCCAGAACTCGGAGATGAGCAACAGGCGTCTGGGCTCTGGCTTCTGGCCACGACAGGGGCTGGCCCGCCAGAGAGCCCCATCTCACCCTGGGCAGAGCCCACACCCCTGCCTCTCCACCCTCTTCTCTGACCTCCAAGACCCCAGTGGGCATGAGTAGCACTTATCACTGGTTTCTGGAACGTGCCGCCTTCAGCCAGCCTTGAAGAAGGTCCTTCCCTGGTCCGGCCGGCCCCAAGCCAGCCACACTGGGAAAGGCCGGCTGCCAAACCACCCATGACAAGCAGATGCTCCCCCGCCCCGCTAACTCCCTCCCACCTCCACCCCCAACCCTGAGAGCCCCCAAGGACAGGAAGGGAAAGGGAAAAGTGTGTCTTGCCCAGGCAGGGGGCCAGCTCTCACACCCTCCTCCCAGAAGCAGATGCTCCACTTCCGATTCACAGACACTAACCCCACTCCCCTCTGTGTTTCTGTGTGCACACACCCCTCCCTGAATCCACAGCACCCAGCTCTGGAGCCACATGCACTGGGGCTTGCATCCCAGCCTGGCCGCAGCCCATCTTGACACCCTAACACAGATGACTGCCATCTTCGAACCTCAGTTTCCTCACCTGTAAAGTGGGAGCAACCTCACAAGGACCCTAATGGGGGCTGGGGGCTGCAGGCCCGACGCCAAGCAAGGGTCCTTCCCTCTCTCCTCAGCCTGGGCCCACTGAGATGAGGATCCCACCTTGCTTCTGCGGCTAAGAAAGCCGGAGGGAAGGGGATGTGGAAAAGGGCATGGAAATCCACCCAGCTACCCTAGAAGGAGGCAAATTACAAGGCAAGGAAAAGCCTCTGGGAATTGCTCCGCACTGCAGCTGCCCCGCCCCGGGGAGCAGCAGAGTCTCCACAAAGACTCCATTGAGGGCCCTGCTTCCTCCCCACCCCAGCCCTCCAGCCTGGGTGGACGCTGGGCTGCTGCTTCCAGCAAAACCTCTCATTTTCCCTCCCACTTCCTCTGTGCCCCACATGGCCCCAGGGTTGGAACACATGACTGGGCGCCCAGGGCACCAGCCCTGCCCCTGTTGGTGCCTGTGGACCTAGCTCGGCATCTCCCACCCCCACCCATCCCCTGCTTCCTTTCCAGGGTGCTCACCTTCCACAGGGGGTCTGTGAATTGGAAATGCTCCCCTGCGTATGCCGCTCAGCACGGGTGGCCTCCGGACGCTTGATTAGATGATAGCCAAGGCCAGTGACCAGGATCAGAGATCAGCCAATAGCTAAGCAAACTGTTGTCCTGCTCTGGCCTTTGGGGCCTTGCAAGGAGCCAGAAAGGCAACTGAAGAGATTAAGTACCCCGAGAGGGAGTCTCAGCGCTCAAGAGTTCTTGGAGTGAGGAAGGGCGGGGTCGTCCTGACCCCAGTGAGGTCTCTGTAGTGTTGAGAGGGGGAGGTGGGCAGGAGGACCCAGCATTCCTGCACTCCATGGAGACAGGTATTGTCTCCCAAGAAGAAGCCTGCTTTTTTAGCTCCCATGAAAGTGAAAGTGAAAGTCGCTTCGTTGTGCCTGACTCGTGACCCCATGGACTGTAGCCCACCAGGCTCCTCTGTCCATGGGATTCTCGAGGCAAGATTACTGGGAGCAGATAGCCGTTCTCTTCTCCAGGGGATCTTCCCAACCCAGGGACTGCACCCAGGTCTCCCGCATTCCAGGTGGATTCTTTACCATGAGCCACCAGGGAAGCCACCGCGGAAGCTGGCTCTCATAAGCTGATGTTCCCACAGCCATGGCTTGCGGGGCGGGAGAGGCGTGGGTGGCTGGCGGGCCACTGGGGAGGCTCTGGCTCACTCTCTGGTCTGGAATCAGTGGGGCAGAGCCAGTGCCGTGAGCGCTGTGGGTCTACCGGTGTGTGAGCATCTCCTAGGCGCCAGCCCTGGCAGGTGCTAAGCCACCTAGCCTTGGCTTTATGACCCCAGTGTCATCACCATGGGCAGGTTACGTTGTCCTTTTGGTCTGACCTGAAGTCCTCCCTCTAACTTTCCCCCTTGTTATCTTCAGTGGAAACAGCCTGGGTGGAAGGTTGTAGCTCGGCTGGGGAGGGCTGAGGCTTGAGGAACTGTGGGGTGTGATGAGGGAAGGTCGGGCACCTGAGTAGCTATGGTGGCAGCTTCTCCCTCACCTGGGAGCCCTGGGAGCAGGGGTAGCCAGGTCCAGTATCCAGAGCCAGACTGGGCCCACGGCACTGAATCCTCACCCGCCCACACGCCTGCCCTCAACCTGCCGTGATGCGAGGCGCTGACCTGCACTCAGGCACACACATGCCCACATGCAGCCCACTGAGGTCGTTCGGGGGTCTGCTGTGCTTTGTGGGGTCGAGTTCTCATCCCCACACTTTCGCTTTCCCAGCTCCGAAATGGTAGGGGGCGGCGGCGGGAACATCAGCCTCGCTGGCAATCCTGGGGGTGGAAACTCTGGTTCTGAATCAAAAGGAACTTTCCACCCAACCCGGGCCTTCCCAGAGGTTCCCTGGCTTGGGAACAGTGCTGGTAAAGAAAAAATGAGCCCCTTGGAGGCGCAAGAGGAGGAGATGAGGCATGAGGTCCAGAGAGTCTGGGCGACGGGGCAGAGCACCCAGCCCATCCCTGCTCGCACACAGGGCCGCATTCAGCCCGCAGGTGGGCCACACACACCCCCCAACAAGGGGAGACAGAGAGCCCTTCAGCCCTGCCTTGGTGCTGTCAGCAGCCCCTCAGATTCCCTCAGAGGGACTCTCCCAGCCTCACCACTGCCTACCCAGGATCTGGTTAGAAATAGGATCTGTCATCCCTGGGGCCAAACCCCCGAGAGGCCCTGGAGGAGAAGCCCAGCTTCACCCCAGAGCGGGACCCCTCCTCCCCCAGCTGGCTGGGGGGTCTCCCTGCTCCTGTCCCACATCCTGCCTGCTCTCTCTTGGTTTTTCTTCCTCCATCTCCTGCCTCAGGCCTCCTGGATTCCTGAATTCAGTCTTTGCAGAGGAGAGGGGGTCTTTATTTTTTAAGCTCACTTTTAATAACTTTCTCAGGCTTTCTGTGTCTCTTGACTTAGTTCCCCTTTTCCATTCCCATCGCTACGTTATTATTTTGGTGAATGAATAATGAGTGAGTGAATGTATGGGTTCCCACTTTCCTCCCCGCCCACCTCTCACCTCCTGCTCCATCTCAACACCACTAGCTGAACCTCCCCCACATCCACTGGTCCAGGGCCCCCACCGCCCACCCTTGACTGCAGAGCCAGGCATTCCCCACCGGCCATCCTGCCCAGCAGCTCTGGGCTCCCGAACTTTCTCCCTTATAAAGTCAGGCGGCAGCAGACACCCAGGAATGCTGCTGCTGCCCATGACGCATGCTGGCTGCGGGTCTGCCTGGCTGCCCCCAGGCGACCAGGAATGTGATGGAAGCGGGGCACACAGAAATCGATTGCCCGGGGTGGATGGGGTGGGGTGCCCGGCAGGCAGGGCTCTGACAGGCGGCAAGGCCCGGAGCTACAGGCTTTCAGCTTCTGTCAAATTGCTTCTCCTCTGAAGCCTCAGTTGTCTGTCTGGTAAGTGGAAGCCAAGTGCCCTCCTCCAGGCAAGGGCCACAGAGAGCCTTGATATTGTGCAACCATCACCAAAGGATGGGGGTCCCAGGCTGGGCGGGGTGGGCAGGTCTGGCTCTCTGGACTGTCCTGGGGCAAGGGTGGTGCCCCGAGTACAGCCGGGATGGGAAGGGGAAGAGGGGGCTGAAGACCAAGAGAAGGAGAGAAGTAGATGAGCAGAGGCAGAGACAGGGAGAGACAAACCTGGCCAGCCCCAGGGGTTCCGAGGACCTGGAAGGAGCTGGGTCTGCAGCAGCCCCAGGACTGGAAAGGCACCTTTGCTTGAGCCCTGGCCCTGGCCTGGGGGGTGGTTGGGGAGCCTGAGAGAGACAGAGGCCAAAACCCTGCTGCTAGGTAGAGGGTTGAACGCCACGATGCAAGTAAGCCTCATGTTTGGGGTCTCCCAGGGACAGGGACCCAGTCCTCACTCATGAACATCCTAGGAGTGGCCCAGGGAGCCAGGAGATGCCAGCATAACCCATGCTTTGCCAGAGGGTGGCTTGTTGGGGGACCTGAGCTTAGGCTTCATCTCCGTGTGTAAGGAAGGGGTGCGGCGGGGATGGAGACAGACTCCTTCTGTGCCCCCAGCCCTCGTCTCAGGAAGAGGGATGGAGGCGCCCGCCCTGGACCCAGACAGCAGCGCCCTGTTCGTGGGCAGGAAGGGCGGGGAGCTGTGGGATTCTCCACCTTCGGCAAACCTCTTGGGCGGATGGGTGCTGGGCGGGAGGGGTGGCAGCCCTCCAGGAATACACTGCCCCTTTCATGGAGCCCAGAGCAGGCAGGCAGGCGGGCACCGAGGGGCAAGACAGGCCTGGGCACAATCATTGCTCTGTCCTGGCAGCTCCCGGCCCACACGCGCACACATGCACAAACACACAGCCTTACGCAAACCCAAAACACACTCCCAGCAGCCACCCACGCACTCGCACACACAGGAGAGTACACATCTGCGCAGCCCAGGACACCCGCCTGTGTGCCTTCTTCCAGGCAGAGAAACTCATACCTGGGGCATTGGTCCTGCCCCTCCTGCTTGTCCCTCAGGCCCTCTGAGGCATCCTGATCCCCCCAAGCCAAAAGCTTGGAGCTGCCCAAGCAGCCCACACCATTGACCTTCTGCACACTCACCTTTGAGAGCAGACCTCAGGCCAGAAAGGGACTTCCAGGACTAATCCCTACAAACAGGAGTGGGAGAGAGAGGGAAGGGGTGCCCATTTTACAGAATGGTGACACTGAGGCCTGAATTGGGCCCCTTCTGGCCCAGAGGAGAGCCCACATAGCTGCTGCAGGCCTGAACTGGTGTTTTGATGAATCATGGGTCTTCTTGACCCAGGAGAGTCAAGGCCAGGCGTCCAGGCTGTAATGAGGCCTCCTCTCTCCCCCGCACTGCCCTGGCATCCCTATCAGGCTGCCGAGCCTGGTGTGGCCCCTGCTGCTTTCCTTTCTGCTCCTCTGTCTTCAGCATTTCCAGAACCTGTACATCCCCGCCAGCCTCTTGGCCTTGCTTCCCTCTGAGATAGCCCATTTCCCTCCCTCTCCACTCCTCTACATAACCCTCACCTCCCCCAGGAAGCCCTCCAGGATTGATTCCTAGCTCATGCCGTCTTTATCCTGCCTGCCTTCTCCATTTGAAGGCCCTCTCCAACTGTTCCCCCAGCCTACCGCCCAGGACAGGGACTCTTGATTCTTACCACTGCCACCCATCAGAGACAGAGAGGCGGCAGAAGAAAACCAGGAGATGGGGGGAATGGCACTGTCAGAGTTTCCAAAACCCCAGCCAGCAAGGCCTCGGAGGCCTCTGTTGGGGTGAGGGGGCTTCCTGGCCTGTGCGCTCCCGGCTGCACAAGGCAGCCTGTGTGAGCCCTTCCCGCGTGGCCCCACAGGAAACAGCAGGGCCCAGCCCCTCAATGGGCCCATTCAGACCCCAGCTCTCTCTGGAAAGCACCTCTGCTTCCTGTCGCCCTCCCACTCTGGCCTGGAGAACTGGACCAAACAGGCTGCTACTACCCGGTGCCAGGAGGGCGCTGCAGGCAGGGGGTTCAATGGTTAGAGCCAGCCAGCTGCTTCAGTTTCTGCCTGGTCCCCAGCTGGACCGTGCCCTGGCGGGTTGACATCCACCTTTAGTGAAAGGGAGTGTGGGTGAGGGCCTGTGCTCACTTGCACACAGTTGGGAAGCAAAGGGACCCCCAGCCAGTGCACGTTAGGCAGTGAGGGTTTAACTACAGGCGCTCCGGGAGAGAAGGAGCTCTGATCGGTGTGTTTTGCCTCTTTCCGTGGTATAAATAAGCTCACTGGGAAGCATCACCTGGCTTATAAAACTCCTGAAAGTGTAACGGTCATCTCTTGCCAGCCGTTCTGAGCTTTGCCGTGGTGGTGGCCCCATCCTACGGGGGGCCACCTGCCTCCGCTCCTTGCTCTGTGGCTGCCCCCAGCTTAGCGTGCTGCATTTTGTCCCTCAGAATCCGTGGCCTTGCAGATAAACACCCCTGTAGGTGCCTGCCAGCTGCCAGTTCCCTGGTCTGTCCCTCGTGGACACCGAGATGTACTGGGCCCACCGGGCTGTGTCCACCTAGATGGCTTTGCACTTCTGCTTTGATTTTTTTTAGCTTTCTAGAGAAGGCTCTGGTGTGGCCAGCAAGTGCTGGCAAGAGGGGATAAGTAGAAGGGATTTCAGCTCAGCCTGAAGGGGAGAGCTTCATCTTTCTTGGGCATCCCTCCATCTCTACAGGCTGTGTTGACTACCCTTAGGGCACACAAGTCTGGGATTCTTCCAGTGACTGATGCAGCTTCCTCAGGTGCATGTTAGCTGGCTCAGATCCCCCCCGGGGAACAACACGTAGAAGGCTGGTGTCAGATCATCCCTAATGAGGCCAACAGCCTTGACTGACTCACAGAGGATTTAAGAGAAGATCAAGGAGGATGAATCATCTTTTTAACCCCCTCCTGTCTCCCCTTACCCCACCCCAGCCCTGGACATCAAGGGGGCAGAGTCAGTATTATATTTGGCACTAGTCTTCATGAAACGAATGGACCAGAAATTGTGGCAGCAGACTAGAGGCCAAGGGAAGCTCATTTGGAGAAATTTCCTGCAGGGGGTGACAACTTAAAAAGAGGAGGTGTCCCAGTGTAGGGCCTACACAGTGACCCTGGGAAACCCCAAATATGACCTCCTGTCTTGGGAGGCCCATCAGACCATCAGCCCCTCCCAGGCCTTGCCTTCAGCCTGAGACCCAGGCTTAGAGAACTCAGCTGAACCCTGGCTTCCGGGCCACGGTGGAAAAATGGGGCCGGATCTGACAGCTCACCAGGGACCATTAATAGCTAAGCAGCAGGAAGCAATACAGGGTGATGGAGGAAGCTTTGGCCCCTTTTGGGTCTGGCATCACACATGCTCTCCATCTGGGCTCAGAGCCTTTGCTCTTCGGTGGACTCACCGCCACCAGGGCTCGGCGTGGCCACCCAATCCAGGAGCTAAACCAGATGGGCACCTCGGAGAAAGAATCTGAGCAGGGATCAGTTTGGGTAGCAGTGGTTCTCCTAGAGCTTCATTCCTGGGGGTTGTGGCCATTGGGCCACTTGATTAGGCCAGTGATGGTTTCCCTTTGAGCCAGGAAGGAGCCAGACCCAGGATGAGGATTCCTCTAGGGCCCGGGGAAGAGAGCCAGAGCTGGCAGAAGCCTCTGGCCCCAGAAACCCCCAAGGAGGAGACCTCAATGCTTGGGATTGCTGGGTCTGACCTCCTTCAGAGCCAGGGTCCAGGCTGGACATGAGGCAAGGCCGTGCCTTCTGGCTCCGGGACCAGGTGAGGCCACAAGGGGCACCGTGGAGAACCAAGGGGGAGCCCCGACCTGAAGCGCCCTCCCTACCGCCCGGCTGTCCACCCTGAGGCTCCTTTCCTCCTCCAAGCACAGGGCCGCACTTCACCACAGCTCTCTCTTGTCACACAGCCTCCTTCTTCGGAGAAAACCACTTGGAGGTGCCTGTAGCCACGGCTTTGACCAACGTACACCTACAGCTGGAGTTTTCCACGGCGCAACCCGAGGCCCTGCTTCTCCTGGCTGCAGGCCCGGCTGACTACCTGCTCCTGCAGCTCTACTCCGGACGCCTGCAGGTCAGTGATGGAGCCCAGCTGGAGTCCTTCTCTAGCTCCCAGTGCACGCCCCCACCCACCAGCTGTGACCTTGAGCGCGTCACTTTCACCCTGAGGCCTCAAGGGCCGCCCCCCGCCCCCTCTCTGAGACGGACAGCAGTGTGAGCGCCCTCAGGAGCCAGCTCTGCCCGTTGGCTCTCCAGCCACGCCTCTCACCACGACCCCTCGCCAGTCCTCGGCGTTCTGAGCACCCTGCCTGCTCTCCGTTCTCTGCCGTCCTGTGGCCCCTTGCTCTTGCCAGGCCTTTGCTCATCACTCTGCCTGATGCACGCTTCATCCATTCCCTGCACGAAGTCTCAGCATGGGCACCCCTTCCTCACCTGGGCGGATTCCCCTCTCCTGGGTCCCAGCACCCTTGTGCATTCCTCTGGCAAGGCCCTGGCCACCCTCTATGCCCACTATGACAGTATCACTACTGTCGATGATGGAACAACCAGGAATGCTACTGCTATTGTTCAGACACTAAGTCACGTCCAGCTTTTTCGTGAGCCCACGCATTGTAGCCCGCCAGGCTCCTCGGTCCACGGGGTTCTCCAGGCAAGAATACTGGAGCAGGTGGCCATTTCCTCCTCCAGGGGATCTTCCTGACCCAGGGACTGAACCCATGTCTCCTGCATTGGCAGGAGGATTCTTTACCACGGAGCCACCAGGGAAGCCCCACAGCTTCCTTAATTTTATTTCATCGTTCAAGTCACCACAAGTTTCATTTGCAAAGAGTCTTCTGGCTGTCTCTGGAGGCTTTCCCCTGACCATGAAGAGTTTGAGTACATGAGGTCTTGGTCCATCTTTGGGGGAGCCATCTGTTTCCACACTCCAGTAGGGAGAGGACTCTGGTCCCCCTCTGTCCATCTGATGCTGCCATTGCTTCTCACTGCCACAAGGTGTCACTGTTGAACATGGCCTGGTACAACCCGGCACTGATGTTCTTTCTTCCCGCCAGGTATATTGATGCCACACTCCTAGAAAGGCGCTCCACACACGGACTCCCAAGGCCATAAGTTCGTAGGGCTCTGCTCTTTCAGTTTCCATACTCTGCCACCACCCATTCTACCGTCTGGCTGTGTGAGCCCCACGCCAGAGCCAGTTCTGTGTCAGTATCCTAGAGACAGAACCTTCTCTCCCCGAGGACCACCCCTCTTGGACAGGTCAAAACACAGAGCATCTGGTTGGGTGCCTCGTCCCTGCACAATGAGCCTGGCTGCCTCAGTGACTCCAAGGGGACACAGCAAGGGATCCTCAGGTGCCCATTGTTCCAGGGGAGGAATCCTCTGTATTCCAAGGTGGTTTTTCTGGCACCTCTCACCCAGGGAAAGAGGGGAGACATACAGGAATTTAGGCTGAATCTCTAGGAAAGCATCCTGCCATGTGACAGGTATGCGTGGGCAGGGACCACATCTGATTCACATCAGGGTCCCCTGAGCCCATCCAGGCCTGGTTCAGAAGTCACTCTGGGGAGGGTTTGGGGGAGGAGTAAAGAGCTGGCAGGAAAGAGAGGGGAGTGGCATGAGAAGCACTTGTCCTAGGCCCTCTGCTCGGGGACCTGAAGTGTGGGGAGCCAGTTACGCGTTTTCCGCAGAAGCGCTGGTTGCAGTCTGCTTCCTTTCCCGCCGTGTCTCCTCAGGTCCGACTTCTCCTGGGCCAGGAGGAGGTGAGGGTGCAGACCCCGGCAGAGGCGCTGCTGAGCGACTCTGTCCCCCACATCGTGGAGCTGACCGTGTCAGACAGCTGGGCCTTGCTGTCGGTCGACGGGCTCCTGAATGCCTCAGCCCCAGTCCAGGGCGCTCCCCTGGAGGTCCCCTACGGGCTCTTCCTGGGGGGCACGGGGAGCCTTGACCTACCTGACGAGAGCCAGCCGACCCCTGCGGGGTTGCCTCCACACGGCCACCCTCAATGGCCGCAACCTCCTTCGGCCGCTGACGGCGGGTGTGCCTGAGGGCTGTGCCGAGGAGTTCTCTGCTGCGGACGATGTGGCCATGGGCTTCTCTGGGCCCTACTCGCTGGCCGCCTTCCCTGCCTGGGGCACTCGGGACGAAGGCACCCTGGAGCTCACACTCACCACACGGAGCCAGAAGGCGCCCCTGGCCTTCCAGGCTGGGGGCCGGCAGGGGGACTTCATCTACGTGGACATATTTGAGGGCCACCTGCGGGCCGTGGTGGAAAAGGGCCAGGGCACCGTGCTGCTCCACAACAGCGTGCCTGTGGCCGACGGGCAGCCCCACGAGGTCAGCATCCACGTGGATACTCACCGGCTGGAAATCTCCGTGGACCAATACCCCACACGGACTTCCAACCGTGGAGTCCTCAGCTACTTGGAGCCACGAGGCAATCTCCTCCTTGGGGGGCTGGATGCTGAGGCCTCTCGCCACCTCCAGGAGCACCGCCTGGGCCTGGCTGTCAACGTCTCCCTCCTGGGCTGCATGGAGGATCTCAGTGTCAACAGTCAGAGGCTGGGGCTCCGGGAAGCCTTGCTGACCCGCAACATGGCAGCCGGCTGCAGGCTGGAGGAAGACGAGTACGAGGAGGACGCCTACGGCCCATACGAAGCTTTCTCCACCCTGGCGCCCGAGGCGTGGTCGGCCATGGAGCTGCCCGAGCCCTGCGTGCCAGAACCGGGGCTGCCTCCCGTCTTTGCCAATTTCACCCAGCTGCTGACCGTCAGCCCGCTGGTGGTGGCTGAGGGCGGCACAGCCTGGCTGGAGTGGCGGCACGTGCAGCCCACACTGGACCTGAACGAGGCCGAGCTGCGCAAGTCCCAGGTACTGTTCAGCGTGAGCCGCGGGGCCCGCCACGGGGAGCTGGAGCTGGACATTCCAGGCGCCCAGGCACGGAAGATGTTCACCCTTCTGGACGTGGTGAACCGCAAGGCCCGCTTCGTCCATGATGGCTCCGAGGACCCCTCCGACCAGCTGGTACTCGAGGTGTCAGTGACAACTCGGGGGGCCGTGCCTTCCTGCCTTCGCAGGGGCCAAACGTACATCCTGCCCATTCAGGTGAACCCTGTCAATGACCCACCTCACGTCATCTTCCCGCACGGCAGCCTCATGGTGATCCTGGAACACACTCAGAAGCCCCTGGGGCCAGAGGTCTTCCAGGCCTACGACCCAGACTCCGTCTGTGAGGGCCTCACCTTCCAGCTCCTCGGTGCCCCCGCCGGCCTACCCGTGGAGCGCCGAGACCAGCCCGAGGAGCCAGCAACCGAGTTTTCCTGCCGGGAGCTAGAGGCAGGCAGCCTAGTCTACGTCCATCGCGGCGGGCCCGCCCCAGACCTGATCTTCCGGGTCAGCGATGGGCTGCAAGCCAGCCCCCCAGTCACACTGAAGGTGGTGGCTGTCAGGCCGGCCATTCAAGTCCTCCACAACACGGGGCTGCGCCTGGCCCAGGGCTCCGCTGCACCTGTCTTGCCCGCCAACCTGTCGGTGGAGACCAATGCCGTGGGGCAGGATGTGAGCGTGCTGTTCCGAGTCACCGGGGCCCTGCGGTCGGGGGAGCTGCAGAAGCAGGGGGCAGGCGGGGCAGAGGGCACCGAGTGGCGATCTACACGGGCCTTCCACCAGCGGGACGTGGAGCAGGGCCGCATAAGGTACCTGAGCACCGACCCACAGCACCACGCCGAGGACACAGTGGAGAGCGTGGCCCTGGAGGTGCAAGTGGGCCAGGAGGCCCTGAGCAATCTGACCTTCCCAGTGACGGTCCAGAGAGCCACAGTGCGGCTGCTGCGACTGGAGCCGCTGCACACCCAGAACGCCCAGCAGGAGGCCCTCACCACAGCCCACCTGGAGGCCACCCTGGAGGAGGCAGGCCCGAGCCCCACCACTTTCCACTATGAGGTGGTTCAGGCCCCCAGGAAGGGCAATCTTCAGCTTCAGGGCACGCGGCTGTCAGACGGCCAGAGCTTCACCCAGGACGACCTGCGGGCTGGCCGGGTGACTTACAGGGTCACAGCTCGTGCCTCAGAGGCAGTCGAAGATGCCTTCCGTTTCCGCGTCACAGCCCCGCCGCACTTCTCCCCGCTGTACACCTTCCCCATCCACATTGGCGGTGATCCGGACGCTCCCGTCCTCACCAATGTCCTCCTCTCGGTGCCTGAGGGCGGGGAGGGCGTCCTCTCTGCTGACCACCTCTTCGTCAAGAGTCTCAACAGCGCCAGCTACCTCTACGAGGTCATGGAGCGACCCCGCCACGGCAGGTTGGTGTGGCGAGACGCAAAGGACAAGGCCGCTGTGGTGACATCCTTTACCAACGAGGACCTGCTGCACGGCCGGCTGGTCTACCAGCACGACAACTCTGAGACCACGGAAGATGACATCCCCTTTGTGGCTACCCGCCAGGGCGAGGGCAGCGGTGACATGGCCTGGGAGGAGGTACGGGGTGTCTTCCGCGTGGCCATCCAGCCCGTGAACGATCACGCTCCTGTGCAGACCATCAGTCGCGTCTTCCACGTGGCCCGTGGCGGGCAGCGGCTGCTGACCACGGACGATGTGGCCTTCAGTGATGCCGACTCCGGCTTTGCAGATGCTCAGCTGGTGCTGACCCGCAAGGACCTCCTCTTCGGCAGTATCGTGGCTGTGGACGAGCCCTCTCGGCCCATATACCGCTTCACCCAGGAGGATCTCAGGAACCGGCGGGTCCTGTTTGTGCACTCTGGGGCCGACCGCGGCTGGATCCAGCTGCAGGTGTCCGATGGGCAGCACCAGGCCACCGCACTGCTCGAAGTGCAGGCCTCGGAGCCCTACCTCCGTGTGGCCAATGGCTCCGGCCTGGTGGTCCCTCAAGGAGGCCAGGGCACCATTGACATAGACGTTCTCCCCCTGGACACCAATCTAGATATCCGCAGTGGAGATGAGGTCCACTACCAGGTCACAGCCGGTCCACGGTGGGGGCAGCTGCTCCGGGCCGGCCAACCAGTCACCAGCTTCACCCAGCAGGACCTGCTGGAGAGGGCCATTCTCTACAACCACAACGGCAGCCTCAGTCCCCGTGATACCCTGGCCTTTTCTGTGGAGGCAGGGCCTGTGCACACGGAAGCCACCCTGCAAGTGACCATTGCCGTCGAGGGGCCAGTGGCCCCCTTGCACCTGGTCCGGCACAAGAAGATCTATGTCTTCCAGGGAGAGGCAGCTGAGATCAGAAGGGACCTGCTGGAGGTAAAGGGCTGGGGGCCTGAGCAGGGGGCCCCTAACCCGAGCAGTCATGCCAGGCATGCTTGCTTGGATGGTTTGGGATGTAACTGTGGTGGCTTCTGGGCCAGGTGTGTGTATGTGCCTTGCGTGTGTACCTGTACATCTGTGCGTTGTGTGCCTGAGGGTTTCTGGGCAGTGTTTTTTATGCACGGCTGCCTGTGGGTTGCATATTCCTCCACGTGTCACATGCACACATGTACACGCTGTGGCCGACATGCAGATTCCTGGGCTCTACCCAGACCACAGACCCTGATTTGGAGCCTGAGAATATGCACTCTAATAGGAGTAGGCTGTCTGAAGGGTTATGACAGGTGCAGACTTTGAGGATTATAGGCCTTAGAGGCCGGTTTGGCTCCCCCCACACCCACCCTGCCAGCCAGCCCCTGCATCCTCAGTTCTTTTCCTGGACCTTAGACCAGGCCTTGAGGGCTGCTGACCACCCAAGAACCTCACTGAGCAACCACAGGCCATCCAGTAGGTCCATTGCTTTGCTGTGTGATCTCACACCAGTCACTTGCCCTCTCTGGGCTTATTCTCCTACTGAGAGTAAGCTGCCAGCTTCTGAGCCTCTTGTTGTTGAGGCTGTCGAGACTTCAGGGCAGATGGTGACTAAACATGTCTGGTGGCTAGAAGTCTTTGCCCAGGAGAAGGCAGCTTTGAAGAGCTAGGCTTTGAAGAGTCTGGGGTTTAACAGCAGAGAGCAGGAGGACAGTCTTCCAGGCAGAGGGACAGAATAAGACATGTGAGCTTGGGGTGGTGTGTAGCCTGTTATGGCTGAGTCATCAGATGAGGGAGCACCTTCCCTCCAGGCCCTGGACTGGACTCGGGTCTGCAAGCTCCATAGAGCCCCATAGTATAGGAATCCAGGTCGCTCAGAAGGATGGGGCGCCCTCTGGTGGCAATAGCTTGTCACGGGTAATCAGTGTCTATGTCCGTGTGTGACATACGTGTGTCTGGGTGCACACAATGGCGTGTGGTAAGACTGTATGTCCGTGCCACTGAACCTGAGGCCGTGTGGTTGTGTACATCTCGGCGAGAGTGTGTGTGTGTGTCAGAGGCCTCAACAGGCTCCCCCTGTGACCCCTCTGATAACCAGGCAGCCCAGGAGGCAGTGCCACCAGCGGACATTGTGTTTTCAGTGAAGACCCCACCGAGCGCCGGTTACCTGGTGATGCTGCCCCCCGGCGCCGTGGCAGCTGAGCCGCCCAGCCTGGACCCCGTGCACCGTTTCTCCCAGGAGGCAGTGGATGCGGGCAGGGTCCTGTACTTGCACTCCCGCCCTGAGGTCTGGAGCGACGCCTTTTCCCTGGATGTGTCCTCAGGCCTGGGTGCTCCTCTCGAGGGCGTCCGCCTGGAGCTGGAGGTGCTGCCATCCGCCATCCCCCTGGAGGCACAGAACTTCAGTGTCCCGGAGGGCGGGGCCCGCACCCTGGCCCCGCCCCTGCTCCGCATCGCTGGGCCCTACTTCCCCACGCTGCCGGCCCTGCACCTGCAGGTGCTGGAGTCGCCCCAGCATGGGGCCCTGCAGAGAGAGGAGGGATCTCAAGATGGGAGCCTCAGCGCCTTCTCCTGGAGAGAGGTATGGTCAGGGAGGCCCAGGGTACAGCCCAGCTCTGGGGGCCAAGTCTGGGGGTGTGCAGGGAGAGGAGGCAGGAGCCCACATTTACAGAGCACCTCATCTCACTCTCCTTCACCGGCAGAGAGAAATGAGTGTCCCCATTTCCTTCATTCTTTCACTCTGGGAGAAATGACGGTCCCCTTCGCTGCCCGCAGAAACAGAGGCTCTGAAGGAGTCAGTCTCCCGTACTCAAAAGCAGGGCATGAAGGGTGCTGGGCCTGATACCCACCAGGGGACTCAGGCCTGCTGGGGCCTGACCTCCTGCCCGGGGCCTGCCCGCAGGTGGAACAGCAGCTGATCCGCTACGTGCATGATGGGAGCGAGACGCTGGCAGACAGTTTTGTCCTGGTGGCCAACGCCTCAGAGATGGACCGTCAGAGCCACCCCGTGGTCTTCACCATCACTATCCTGCCTGTCAACGACCAGCCCCCCATCCTCACCACAAACACAGGCCTGCAGGTGAGAGCGTTCTAGGACCGCCTCCTGCTGTCCCCGTCCCCACCAGAGAGGCCCAGCACCGAGCTCCCCTGCTGTGAGCCTCAGTTTCTTCCTCTGTAAAATGGGGATCCTGCCCCATGCCGCTCTAGGTTATTGGGAAGAGAGAAGAGCTATGGCACCGAAAACAGAACACAGGTGTGAGGCTTTGTAATTGGCCACTTACAAGTGCAGCAGACAGCCTTGTGAATGGACATGCTTCCCATTGCTCCCTGGCTCACCCTCAGCAGGAAGCTTTTGCTCTGGCTGAGCACCAGGACTCCCGAAGAAAACTGTTTCAAACCCTTAGGGGTGGACTCCAACTGCTCCCCACTTCCACCCCCAGCAAATGCAGACCCCCCCCATCCCCTGACTCCTCCACTACTGCAGGGTAGTGGGGTCCCCATCCAGCAGAGGTGAAGGCTGAGGCCCAGACAGGTGACAGGACTTCTCCAGGGTCACAGTGGAAGTCACCGATGNGCAAATGCAGACCCCCCCCATCCCCTGACTCCTCCACTACTGCAGGGTAGTGGGGTCCCCATCCAGCAGAGGTGAAGGCTGAGGCCCAGACAGGTGACAGGACTTCTCCAGGGTCACAGTGGAAGTCACCGATGGGAAAGAGTGTGGCTTGACCAGGGCCACACAGCAGGATAGCAAACGGGCAGGGCGCTGAATGCTGACCTCTAGGGTACAGCCTCTGGCTCAGCAGCAGCTATGGAAGGTTTCAGAAGAGGGCCGCCGTGGGCTGTCTGTGGCATGAGAATCTTTGGTATAGGATGTGCCTGTGGGGAACAGCCCGGTACCAGGGAGGCCTGCAGAGGGTAGGTTTCAGGCAGAGGGCTGCTGGCAGACCACAGTCAGATGGCGCTGTGCCATTTCGCCACCAGGTGGTGCTGTCCACTGTGTTTGTACCAGGAGCCCTGTGCTGAGGCCAGGTCTATACATTATGGCCCTCCTTCCAGACCTGGGGCTGAGGTCAGCCTTGGGCTGGGAGAGGGAATCCCAGAGTGCTTGGTTTTCTAGGAAAACCCCTCTCCAGTACTGCTCATAAGTTGCTGACCCAATAGGACCCTCAGAATGGGATCCTGTCCTGCTAACAGGAGAGAGGCTTGTGGGGTCTCCCCTTCCCTCTGAGCATGGGGAGGGGCTGCCTGCACCCAGGAAGCCTTCACCCACCCGGCTGAGGGCTCATGTTGCACTGGAAGCACCTGGGCCCCCATCAAGTGCTGCAAGGCAGTGGCCTGGCGCCAGCCTCTCCAGCTCACCAAGCCTCCCTCCCCATCCCTCACCCGGAAGGGGAGCCCAATCCTAAGTATCCTGAACTGATTCCCATCCTGTGCCCCTGCCCAGATTCACCATGGAGAGTCTGAAGGGAGACCCCTGCCCTGCCGGTGAACCACAGAGGCGGCACTGTGGGTCAGGGTTGGGAGACTCTGAGGGGTGAAAGCTGTGGGCTTCCTGGGGTAGGGGTACATGAGCTGGCCTTGAGGGACAAGCTGGACTAGGGCAGGTGGAGAGCAGGGAGCCTGGGCGTGGGAACCTTGGGCCCACAGGGGAACGTGAATGGGGTGGAGAGCCCCTTTGTGCGGGGGAGCCCCGGATGGCAGTGCGATTGGAGCCCTGATGATGCCCCCAGGCCAGGGAGGGATGAAGTGGGTAGGCTTGGTGGGACCATAACCCTCACAGGCCTGTATCCCCAGATGTGGGAGGGGGCCACGGTGCCCATCCCAGCGGAGGCCCTTAGGGGCACAGACAGCGACTCTGGACCCGAGGACCTGGTCTACACCCTGGAGCGGCCCAGCAACGGCCGGGTGGTGCTGAGTACGGCGCCGGGCACCGAGACCCACAGCTTCACCCAGGCCCAGCTCGACGGCGGGCTCGTGCTGTTCTCACACAGAGGTGGGCGCCGAGAGGTGGGGGTGCTCTGAGGCTGGGAGCTGGCGTGGGCCAGCGAGGCTCAACTCCCCTCCTGTCCCAGGAGCCCTGGACGGAGGCTTCCGCTTCAGCCTGTCTGACGGCGAGCACAGCTCCGCGGGACACTTCTTCCGGGTGACAGCCCAGAAGCAGATACTCCTTTCCCTGGAGGGCAGCCGGGCGCTGACCGTCTGCCCAGGTGGGTGAGCCACCCCGGAGCCCTTCTGCCTCCCCAGCAGCCGCGGGTCTGGCCCTGGCTCCTGGTCAGAGGCCGACAGTCCCCCTTGGCCTCTCGCAGGGTCCGTCCAGGCGCTCAGCAGCCAGAGCCTGAGAGCCAGTTCCAGTGCGGGCACTGAGCCCCACCACCTGCTCTACCGGGTGTTGCAGGGCCCCCGGCTTGGCCGGCTCTTCCACACCCAGCGGGGCAGCTCCGGGGAGGCCCTGGAGAACTTCACTCAGGCAGAGGTAAGGGCCGCTCTCTTCAGCCACTCAAGCCTTAGACTCCATCCAGTCTAAGGCCCACTGTCCCCCTGGACACACTTGTGGACACGGGTACCAGCTCCAGCCTCCCTGGGCCCGCCATGGTCCAGGCCCTGCATGCCCCACCTTCCAGAAGCCTCCAGGCTGGGGGATGGGGGAGGGATGGGGCTTAGTGTTCCACGGAAAGGAAGAAGGATGCAGGAGACCAGGGCTCTAGGGACCCAGAGCAGGGATCAGGTTCTCAGACTTGGCTTCCAGAAGGAACTGCACTTGGATCCTAGGGGATAGGGGACACTAGACATCCCAGTGGCTGGTGGGGGACAGTGTTTGGTTTGAGGGGGATAGAGTTTGGGATGAAGACAGCTGGTGGGCTTGTGGGCAGAGATGTGAGCCCGGGGCTCAGGTGAAGAGCCAGAAAGAAGCAGGGTGGGTCCTGAAGCAGACGAGTGGACACAAGCCGCTGAGTAAGTCGAGCTGGAGGTGAAGCTGCCATCCATGCTTCAGGTCAGCTTCAGAACACAGCTGCCCCCGAGCAGAGGCCACCAGTGAAAGCTAGAACTCTCAGCCACGGGAAGAGGCAGACCACCAGGCTGCTTCTGTGGGGGTCCCAGAGCGCTCTCTGCTACCTGGGCCAGTGGGGCCAGCAGGCATCATTTCAATTAAGGTCTCTCTAAGTACTGGAGGCGCCCAGCATTCCAGGGCAGCCTTGGCTCGCCCTGAAGGCTCTCCCTGTGGCGGCAGGCGGTGGGCGGGGGGAATGTCTTCCATGTGAGGGCAGGAAGGAACTTTAATGAGGGTGGGAGGAGGTTCTCAGTTCTCTCACATCACCGTCCCGCAAGCTGGGGTGCTCCCAGCATCTGCTATGGCCTGCCCCTCCCAGCCCTCCCCACAATTAAATATTCAGCAGGCCAGCTGTGCACCCTGAATCCCTGGGATGCCCAGGGAGGAGGGTGGAGCAGGAGGAGGACTTTAGGCCCCTCCCCAACCCTGCAGACTAGATTGAATGGCCACCAGGGGGCCAGGCTGGCAGCACCACCCAGGGAAGCTGGAGGAGGCTTCGAGGCAGACACACCCTCCCCTTGGTGAAGCGGGCAGGGCAGAACTGGGTGGGATCCGACAGTGCCATGGTTGCACAGGACTCTGAGCTGGGGGCGGTGGAGAGGAGACAGGGACCAGGTGTCTCCATTCTGCAGATAAGGAAACTGAGGCTTGCAGAGGTCAAGGGACTTTATTCAGATCCCATGGCTAGTGAGAGGCCATCCCGGGGCTGTGCCTTCAGATTGCTAGCCCAAGATTTTTTCAACAAAGGATGCTGCTGGCTCCCAGAGGTTAGGGACCCCTCCCCACCTCGCCTGTGACTTGCCTCATCCCCAGCCAGACAGCCCCCCGACCCACAAGCACCTCGTGTTCCCAGACTCTAGCTCCTGAGGGTCTCTGTTTCCTTCCTGCTCATCGGTCAGCCCCGGGCCAGAGGTCACAGCTGGCAGTCCTTGCGGACCACAGCTGGCCCACAGATGTGTTTTATTTGGCTTGCACGTGCATTTAATGGTTTTAAACTAGGGGTCAAGATAGAACGTTTGGGGTATTTCACCCACACGCAATCTGATTTCCAGTTTCTTAAAAAGCTTGTGTTCCCCTCTCCCGGCCAGCCTCTGAAGATCACCTCCAGCTCTGCTCCCCCTCCTGACCGGGCAGGGCGCCCCACTTCACCACAACCCCAGTGCAACAGTGAGATGGAAGCCTAGACCCTCCCACACTGTGACCCCAGTCGGCTTCCTTCTCACTATTGCACAAGTTCTGTTTTTCCACGAGAAGGAAAATAGTTCCCTGTGTCTCCTAAAAGGGGAAAACAAAAGATAAGCCAGGAGGACGCATTGGGGTTAGAAGGGGAGGGAGTGGATTTCCTGATGGAAGTGGAGACTATTCCTTGGTGTTTACCACGCAGCTGGCCCTAGAGAACCAGCTGGAGTGGAGAGGGAGGAGGTGAGGTCGCAGGTAACGGGTCACACAGGGTCTTTGAAACCAAAGGGTGGTGAGCCATTGCACTGTCTGAGCAAAACTGACAGAACCCAACTTCCGTTTTTAAAGGCTCACCCTGACTTCTGTGTTAGAACCCCCCTGCGAATGCAGGAGGCCTAAGAGATGCAGGTTCGATCCCCAGGTCAGAAAGATCCCCCGGAGGAGGGCCTGGCAACCACTCCAGTATCCTTGCCTGGAGAATCCCCATGGACAGAGGAGCCTGGCGGGCTAGGGTCGTAGGGTTGCACAGAGTTGGACACGACTGAAGTGACTTAGCACGCATGCGTGGGGGCCAGAGAGCGAGCCAGTACACAGTTAGGAGGCTCCAGCAATGATCCAGGCCAGAGATGACACTGTAAGAGAGGAAGCAAGGAATCAGGCAGGGGTGACTCAGGGTCTGGGGACCCAAGCCACAGGACGAACAGAGCCATGCCCTCCGCGGTGGGAAGGCTGGGAGAGGCGGAGCAGGTCAGGGGTCATCTCGGATATGCTGAGTTTGAGATGTCCTTCAGACATCCCAGTGGAGCTGCCCAGGAAGCAGGTAGCTATGAGCCTGGAGTTCAGGAGAGCGAAGCCCGGGGTTGGAGAGACAAATAAAGGGGTCGTCTCATGGCTGGTCTCTGAGGACGTGAGACCCAGTGAGAGCGCATGGGCAGTGCCTGTAGGCAGAGTGTCAAGGCCAAACCACAGACATGGGGCGGGCAGGCGGGCGGGGAAGGGGCGGGACCAGTAGGAGAGTCTGTGAAGAGGCAACTAGTGAGGCTGGAGATCACCCGAGGGAGCAGAACCACGCGGAAGCCATCGGGTGGGCCGGAAGAAGGAGCGCTCACTTGTGTCCAGTGCTGCTGAGAACTGGCCTCTGGATTCAGTGACGTGGAGGCCATGGTCCCCTTGGCAACAGCAGGAACCAAAGTCTGGGCAGAATGTGCTCAAGACTGCATAGGGGAGAGTATAGACTATTCCTTCTGGCTTTTTGCTGCAAAGAGCCTAAAAGGTGGAAGAACATATGTTGGTGTAAAAAGTAAAATCAGGAGAACTTTCTTCTTTAAGATGGGTGGATAGCATAGTTACCTAATGATGGGACTGATCCGTGTGGGGGGACACTGACGCCGTGGGAAAAAGAAGCAGTGGCTTCAGTAGGGAAGAGGGACAGGGATTTCATGCAAAAGAGGACCGAGCTGCTGTGGAGAGAAGCACAGATAGAGTACTGCTTTCCCAGGGGCTCAGAGAGATGAGGTGGCAGAGCTGGGATTTGACAGAGGCGTCCGGTTCCAGAGCCTAGCTCTTCACTGTCGTGTGACTGTTTCATGGCGACCCCCTGAGTTGATGAAGAAGACATAGAGCGAGGCACTTTGGGGAGAGCCGCGAGGGTGGCTGGGCTCTGGGCGTCTGCCAGGGAGACCCCAGTGCCCGGTGCCGGTGCCAGCCTCGGAGGGGGTCCCAGGCCCTGCAGGATCTCATCCAACCAGTGGGGTGTCCCTGCAGGTATATGCTGGGAACATCCTATATGAGCACGAGATGCCCTCCGAGCCCTTCTGGGAGGCCCATGACACCCTGGAGCTCCAGCTGTCCTCACCCCCTGCCCCCGACATTGTCGCCACCCTTGCCGTGACCGTGACTTTCGAGGCTGCCTGTCCCCAGCGCCCCAGCCGCCTCTGGAGGAACAAAGGTGAACAGCATGATGGGCTGGCAAATTTGGGGGTGGGGGGCACAAGGCCAAAGGTCAGCAGCTCATGTCAGCTCTGAGGGCCTGGTACATTACAGGGAGGATGGGCTGGTGGAGTCAGCAGGGGGATATGATCCCCCTGGAACCCAGAGCCCCAGGCTGGGATGCCTGGTCTGAGCAGGGAGGGACAACCCGGCCTTGAAGACTCTGGTCTGAAGGTCCACGGCTCTCCCTTCGGTGGACAGGACCTTCACAGCCTGTGTCCTGTCCCCAGGTCTCTGGGTCTCCGAAAGCCAGAGGGCCGAGATCACCACCGCGGCCCTCGACGCCGCCAACCTCCTGGCCAGCATCCCATCACCCCGGCGCCTGGAGCACGACGTGCTCTTCCAGATCACACAGTTCCCCACGCGGGGCCAGCTGTTGGTGTCTGAGGAGCCTCTCCACGCTGGGCGGCCCCACTTCCTGCAATCTGAGCTGGCCGCAGGGCAGCTGGTGTACGCCCACGGCGGCGGGGGCACCCAGCAGGATGGCTTCCGCTTCCGCGCCCACCTCCAGGGGCCGGCGGGGGCCTCCGTGGCGGGACCCCAGACCTCAGAGGCCTTCGCCATCACGGTGCGCGATGTGAATGAGCGGCCGCCGCAGCCTCAGGCCTCCGTCCCGCTCCGGCTCACCCGGGGCTCCCGTAGCCCTGTCTCCCGGGCCCAGCTGAGCGTGGTGGACCCAGACTCTGCTCCCGGGGAGATTGAGTATGAGGTGCAGCGGGTCCCCCACAACGGCTTCCTGAGCCTGGCAGGGGCCAGCCCGGGGCCAGTGACCCGCTTCACACAGGCTGACGTGGATGCTGGACGCCTGGCATTCGTGGCCAACGGGAGCAGTGTGGTGGGCGTGTTCCAGCTGAGCATGACCGACGGGGCCAGCCCGCCCCTGCTCATGTCCCTGGCCGTGGACGTCCTTCCCTCAGCCATTGAGGTGCAGCTGCGGGCACCCCTGGAGGTTCCCCAAGCTTTAGGGCGCTCCTCCCTGAGCCGGCAGCAGCTCCGAGTGGTTTCCGATCGGGAGGAGCCAGACGCAGCCTACCGCCTCACCCAGGGGCCCCGTTACGGGCATCTGCTGGTGGGCGGGCAGCCTGCCACAGCCTTCAGCCAGCTCCAGGTAGACCAGGGAGACGTGGTCTTTGCCTTCACCAACTTCTCCTCCTCTCATGATCAGTTCAGCATCCTGGCACTGGCCAGGGGTGCCAACGCATCCGCCACGGTGAACGTCACCGTGAGGGCTCTGCTGCATGTGTGGACAGGTGGGCCATGGCCCCAGGGTGCCACCCTGCGCCTGGACCCCACTGTCTTAGATGCAGGAGAGCTGGCCAACCGCACGGGCAGTGTGCCGCGTTTCCGGCTCTTGGCGGGACCCCGGCACGGCCGCGTGGTACGAGTGCCCCGGGCCAGGACAGAGCCACAGGGCGGCCAGCTTGTGGAGCAGTTCACCCAGCAGGACCTTGAGGATGGCCGGCTGGGGCTGGAGGTGGGCAGGCCAGAGGGTAGCTCTCCCAGCCCCATGGGCGACAGTCTCACCCTGGAGCTGTGGGCAAGGGGTGTCCCTCCCGCTGTGGCCTCGCTGGATTTTGCCACAGAGCCTTTCAATGCAGCCCGGACTTACAGAGTGGCCCTGCTCAGTCTGCCTGAGGCTGCTCGGACCAAAGCCGGGGAGCCAGAAAGCAGCACCCCCACAGGCGGGCCAAGCCCAGCGACCTCCAGCCCCGTGCCCCCCGTGGCCAGCGGGGGCTTCCTGGGCTTCCTGGAGGCCAACATGTTCAGCGTCATCATCCCCATCTGCCTGGTCCTCCTGCTCCTGGCGCTCATCGTTCCTCTGCTCTTCTACCTCCGCAAACGCAACAAGACAGGCAAGCACAACGTCCAGGTGCTGACCGCCAAGCCCCGAAATGGCCTGGCCAGTGACGCCGAGACCTTCCGCAAGGTGGAGCCAGGCCAGGCCATCCCACTGACGGCGGTGCCTGGCCAGGGGCCCCCACCGGGGGGCCAGCCTGACCCCGAGCTGCTGCAGTTCTGCCGGACAGCCAACCCTGCCCTCAAGAACGGCCAGTACTGGGTGTGAGGCCTGGCCTGGGCCCAGATGCCGATTGGGCCAGGGACAGGCTTGCTCGGGCCCCGGCCCCACTGCTCCCATGCCTTGGTGCTGTCTGAGTCTCCCCAGGGCCAGAGAGTCCTGGGGACGCCAGGGTGTGGAGGGTGCTGGGAGGAAGGCCCAGGGATCCAGGACCAAGTGGAGTCAAGAGCTGGAACCTCTCCAGCTCACTTCTGGCCAAGAGAACTGCAAGGGGCCGAGAGCAGTGGCAGGCTCGGAGTCAGCCCCCTGGCCTGGAGCTAGTGTGGGTGATCAAAACTAGAGCTGCCTCCTAGATGAGCAGGACTCTGAGTCCTGGGTCTGTGACCTTGGGTAAGTCACACTTGACCCAGGCTGCTAAGAGGGCAAGGAGCAGAGAGGGATGGCGGGGACAGATGGAGATTCCTGGATTTTCCACTCCGTGCCAGGCCTCCCCTCATCTCTGCCCCAGGATGGGGAGGAAAACTTCTTCCCCCGGTTTTTCAGGGAGATGCTATTCCCTGGAGCAGAGGGCAGGAGGAGAGGGTCCCCCCACTCTCTCAAAAGCATAAGCAGTGGAATCATATATCCAGGGTGCCAGGTGGGTGGGTTGCTCTGGGATGGTTTTATTTAAGGGAGATTGCAAGGAAGCTATTTAACATGGTGCTGAGCCAGCCCAGACTGATGGAGCCCCTGGGGTAAGGGATGGAGAAAGGTCTGAGGCAGCTCACTCCCAAGGCCCCAGCTTGATGGGTGATGGCTAGGCGAGAGAAGGTCTGTGGCCCTGGAGAGGGCTGGGCTGGGGAGCATACAGGGTCTCAGGCCATGGAGTGCTGCAATGCCTGTGCCCCTTGAGGACTGTCGGGGGTGGGGAGGGGGATACTTGGGGGCACTGGGCTCTGTGAGGCCTGGATAAAAGGTGCTTCAGAGGTTCTGGACAGCTGTGTGTTGTTTGTCTGACCATGCACTGGGCCCCCGTCCACACTAGCCTGCACTCCCCCAGGCCTGTCACCAGGATAGATGGGGCCTGAATTTCCAACTCCTGGAGCCTTTCAGATCTCTTCTGCCTCCACCTGTGCGGGCAGGTGGGCCAGTCTTTGTGGGATGGGGCTTTGGTTCAGTAGAGATAAGCTAGGCCCTCTCCAAGGAGCTTGAAGAAAAGAAAAACAAAACCAAGAAACATTCAGAGCCCCAGCTGTAGATGTCTTAGCCTGAGTTTGGGGCTCCACAGCCTTGTTTCTCTGTCCACCTCTCAAGAGGTTGGAACAGCAAAGATGGGGAGAGAGGGGAACTTGGGGATCCCAAGGCTGGGGCATGGGGAGAGGGATAAAGGAGGACCACCACAGGCACGTCTGCTCGGTTCCCTGGAGATCTTCCCATGGAAGATTTCTGCTGGTCTCTGCCCTTCCAACAGGGTTTCCCTAGTGGCTCAAGGGTAAAGAACCCATCTGTCAATACAAGAGACACGAGTTCAATCCCTGGGTGGGAAGATCCCCTGGAGAAGGAAGTGGCACCCTACTCCAGTATATTCTTGCCTAGGCAGTCCCATCGACAGAGGAGCCTGGCAGGCTACAGAGGGCCTAACAAGAGGACCGAGAGTGCTTCTTTTCAAAGGCAGAGCAGGCAGCAAGTGTTCCAAAAAGTCATCTGTCCCTGTAGCCAGAGAGAGATCTGAGACAAAGCATCCTCAGACGGTCTTTCATGAGTTGCCGAGGAGCCACCACTCTCTGGTCCTTTCCCTTCAGAACTTGGGTCTCCCAGGGTCGTGAGCAGTGGAGACAGATTCGAGGTCCCAGAGAAGAGCCGAGGCCCTGGGAGCAAGTTGAAGTCCTCAGGAGAAAAGCAGCGGGAAAGTGGTCTGAGCTCTGGGGGGACGTGGGAGGGCTGGGGAGGGGAGGGTAAAGGGAGGGGCGTCTGGGACCTGAGCACAGCTGCACTGGGGGTGGAGGGCCCCAGCCAGCCTCTGGCAGCTCAGCAGCATCACCTCTCTGCTGTTCTCCACATCTGTAGCATCTGAACCAGGAATTAGGGCAAGAGAGGAGATTCCCTCCCCGCCACGCTGCTGTCCCTGGACCACCCCTCCCCACAATGCCCTTCACATCTCAGCATCCAGCCTCCTAGGACTCCCCCCTACTCTAAGAAGTTTTGGGAAGGAAACCTGGAATCCTGGTAGATCACTGCAGGAAGGGCCCCCAGAGGACCCAGGGGGACTAAGAGGGCAAGAGGCTTGTCTAGAGTCTCACACAGCAGGCAGCCGTGTGTATGTGTTAAGTCACTTCATTCTTTCTGACTTCGCGACCTTACAGACTGCAGCCCACCAGACTCCTCTGTTCATGGGGATTCTCCAGGCAAGAATTCTGGAGTGGGTTGCCATTTCCTACTCCAGGGAATCTTTCCAACCCAGAGTTCGAACCTGTGTCTCATGTCTCCTGCATTGGGTAGACCAGAACCCTGAGCACAGCCAGCTCCTCTTGCCACACTGAAAGCTTCCCCCTCGTGGAAGGTGGTCAGGACCCACAAGTAGTGGCTCTGCAGAGATCCCTCTGTACCCGGAGCTCAAAGTCCTGGCTCCAGCTTCCCTTTCAAGCCTGGCCTCTCCAGTCCACCCCACGCCAGCCTCACCCAGGGGCCCTGCCAAGGGCGTCTCCATGCCACGCCCCACTCTCTGGTCTGCTTCTCTCTGGAGTTCAAGGCTGCATCCTCAGGGCCCTGATATCTGGGCCCAGCCTCCACCCAGAGCAGCCAGTTTCCCTGGGAGTGTAAGCTGAGATGAAGGTGACGGACCGCCAGGCAGGATCTGGCTCGGCTCAGGTTCCCCCAGGAGGCCTGACGACACCCTCTCTGTTCACGTGGCCCAGCCTGCCCTGCCCCCAGTGAGCTGGCCCAGGCCAACAATGCTCTTGCTCCTTCAAGCCTGGGCTGGACAGTGGGCTGCCACCCAGGCGTTGTGCCAGCGGTTCTGCCAGGACCTGGGAGAGGGTCTTTGGCACACCATCCTCAGAGTCCATTCTAAACGCGGGGCCTCAGTTTATTAGGTAAATCCCCTGCAGATTTCAGATAAGCACCCCCAACTTAAGGAGGTTGCTACCCACTTTACAAAATAACTCACCATTCCTTTATTTAAGGAGCTGGTTCCTCCCAGGCACTGAGAATAGTAGCCAGCCTGTGTACAAGCCCTCAGGAATGTCCGGGAGCCTCTGACCCTGTTAGACACACCCACACACGCAGTGTGGGCTTGTGCTCACAGCTGTGCACCTTCAGACCTTCAGAAACACAACACAGAGATACATACTTGCCTATGTACCCCCTATACACACACACAAACGTGCACTTACAGGTACACAAACTCCAGAATTGAATGCCCCTTGCCTATAGTCCTCCCACAGTCCCAGAAGCTGGCCACGTGGGACCCGGGATATGCAGCCCATCACCAGGTCCAAACTCACTTCCACACAGTGGGGAAGTGACCCCACTGTGGGAAAGATGGTGGAAAGGGGTGTGGGGAGCAGGGTAGGGCTTGCCAGAGGGGCCCAGGTCCCCAGATTGGAAGAAGCCTTGCCCATCACCCTCAGTGGTTTAGCCTCTTAGATGCTAAAAAAAAAGGGGGTGGGGGGACTTCCTTTGAGCCCCTCTCCTCATTCTATGAGCTGGCCCTTTAAGTCAAGTTGCTGGGGCGGCTGTAGAACCCACAGAGCTGGAACCATTGTCCTCCAATAGGAAGCAAGAGAAATCGTCCTCCTTCCCCACAACCAATCTCTCCTGACCAATGGGAACTGCCAAGGGTGTTCTGTCTTCCTCTGGGCCTGAAGATTCCAGATCTTAAAGGGCTGGAGGTACCTGAGCAGCAATGCCTCCCCCCAAATTCTCAGGTTGGGTCTGCTGTTCCTGGCTGGCACATGTGAGGGAGCCCTGGCAAGTGAGTGAAACCAAGATGGGGGGCCAGACGTGCTGGACTCCTCTCTCTGCAGCCCCTGTCCCATCCTAGGTCCTCTCATAGTTGATGTCATCCCTGGGTAACCACCACTGGGATTAGTCAGGCATTGGCAAGGGCATTTGGTGCCAAAAATCCTGTGGGAGATGCAAACAGAAATATACCCAGCCCTTCCTGAAGAGCCCCAGACATGCCAGTGAGTAACTACCACACCACGTGTGCCCTCGCCTAGTGGCGTGAGTGGCTGGTGTGGGGAAGCCCAGCGTGGGAGGGCCTCTGGCTCTGGCTGCTTCGTTTCTCCTTACAGAGCGCCGGGTCTTTCCATGGCAGAAGCAGGCATGCAGTGCTTAGGCCGAGCATGCGCAGCCCACCTCCTGCTCACATGTCCATTCTCAGTGCGATGAGGTACAGTATTTAACTGACAGCTGTTGTCGTCATAAAAGGTGGCAACTCCTCGGAGAGCCCCCTGTGGCCACCAGGATAACTGGTGGGTGGTACTGTGTTCCTTCACACTTCAGATGTCCTGGGAGCCCCTAAAGACAGAAGCAGCCCTTGCGTAAATCAACCAGTGGCCCAGAAGTGACTTTTCTACCTTAACACGGCTCCCCTGGCCCCCAACCTAGGAACTGCCAGCTCAGGCAGCCCTTAGCCTGGAGCTAAACCCAAGCTTCCTTCTGAAGCTCTGTGAGGTCACGAAGGGCTCCAGTGTTAGTCCTGAAGTCCAGATTAGCTAGGTTGCCTAAGTCCTTGATGCAGGGGAGAGTGAGGCCGGCAGGGAGGTCTGATCCATCGAAGAGAGTCGGCAAGGAGTTGCCCACTCCCACCCTTACCTCCCAGCAACAGACAGGTCCCTAGACAGTGCAGCAGCTCGTGCACCAAGCCGTCTGCGATCTAGCCCATCCTTTCCTCCCTGGCCCTTCCCCACCCGCAGAAGGAGGGATGAAGAAGGGAGGTGTCCAGCCAGGGTTACGGGTCAGTGCATCAGGTCTCCGCCAGGGCGGGACACAGCAGTCAGGAGAAGAGGGAAGAAGCCGCTGACCGGCTGCCTCCCAGTCTGATCAGGAAGTGGGGCTGGGCCTCCCCAGAACTCTCCATCCTGTAGAGGGTGGGGAGCAGGAGGGGCTGGACGGAGGCTTCTAAGCTAACTCTTCTGCCCCCTCCCAAAATGAATGCTGACTCTGACCTCCAGCCTGTGTGCTGCCCTGCTACTGGGACTGTTTTTGGAGCACCCAGGTCCCCTCCCCTCCCAGGTCTCAGAGGCCCCCAGCCTGGGAGAAGGTCCCAGCCTTGCAGCCCCTCCCTGCAGAAGGTCTACACCTTGTAGGAAACAGTTCAATACTGTGTGCTCCCTTGGGGCAGGGTCATGCCAGCCCAATGCTAGGCATGCAGAGATGGTCAGGAAACATCTATTGCCAGAATACAGCCCCTCCCCACAGACCCAGAGGTCTCTCACACCAGTCCCACCCAGACCTCCTTTCCCAGCTCCCCTCATCCCCCAGGAGAGCTGATAAGGCTCCCCGCTGCTGCTCTGGCTCCCGCCTCCCCTCTCGAGCCCAGGCAGACCTCAGGTTTCTAAGGGGCAGGTTTGACTCTCTCCCTCCCAGACTTTTTTCTGTCCCTCCACACCTGAACCATGGCTCCCTCCCACCCAGACACCTGGGGTCTATCTGCTCAGAATCTCATGGGCAGAACACTTTGACCAAGTTAAATGTGGAAGCCCACCAAAGAGAGTCAAAATGGATTACACAGGGCAGGATGGGGGAGGCAAAGTAGAACCCTACACTCAGGCTCCCCTGCTACTCCAGCCCCTTGCCAGAACCTTCCTGGCCCAGCTGGTATAACCACTGCAAGACCACCTGCATTCAGCTTGGGGGCTCAGAGTCCCAACCTCACAGGAGTGCCTTGCCACAGTCACACAGCAATCCGCTGGCAGAGCTGGGCCTCCTTGAGTCTCCAAACCCCTCCAGATGCCAAGGATGCCTCTCCCAGCTGTGGGATTCCTGGTTCCCACAAAGGCAGCAGAGCAAACGCAAGTGGGCCAGGGCTGCCAGCCATGCTGACCAGGGCAGAGACCGCCAAGAACCAGAGAGCAGCAGGGGGAACCCAGTTGGGTCTTGTTGAGGAAGGTGGAGCCTATTGTAAAGGGCTGTTGAGCAAGCAGGCAGGTGGGCGAGGCTGGCAGAGTCTGGGCACTCCTGGAAGGCGGTGACTCAGGCCGGAAAGGCCCCTTCTGAGTCAACCCAGCTAAAAGGTTGCCTCGTGAGGGTGTCACCTGCACAGATGGCTGGGGCAAGGTCTGAGGACTCCGAGAAGGTTCCACCCTTCTGCCCCACGGTCTGCCGTGAGGACCTCAGAGTCTGGGGGCAGAATCCATGAACTGAAGGAGGGAGGGCAGAGGTGGTGACTGTGCTCGCCCAGTAAACTTGTACAAGTCCACCCACCTGTTGTAACTCATGGTGGGATCATTGACACTGGAGAGGATAGAGCCAGCTGGGAGGAGCAGGCTGCCCGCTTTCTGCCTAGAGCCCCACTGCTTCATTTTTCCCCATCTCCTATCCCTTCCGGCATCTGTGCAATGTGTCCAGCCAGAGGCCCAGGCCAGCTCCCGTTCCTCTGCCTGAGTTAGGACCTAGCAGAGCAACTGACCAAGGCTTTGTTTCAAAGGGTCGTGGCTGTTGCAAAGCTCGTAGAAGAGCCCCGGACAGTGAACACTCAGTAAGTGTGTAAACAGTCAGTAAATGTCGACACTGTGATGAGTCGCTGCTGTAACAGCAGTTGTTGTTGAATTGCCTGGCGTGGATCCGGCATGTTGTAAGTGCTTCCAGGTTGGTGTTGCTGTGATCTTTGTCATTTATCACAGCCGTCACAGTGCCTGGTGCACAGTAGGTGCTGAACAAATGTTCAGTCTTCCTGGAAGGCCAGATGCATGCATCCCCCACCTGAAGAAGATGGATGTGGGAGCATGTGCTTTGTTGGGCTTGGGCAGGGAGAGTGAGGTGTGCAGCAAGGGGCCAGGTTCTGGCTAAGAGAAGCCAGCAGCCCCACTCTGACCTCCCGCCTCCCCATTGAGTCAGAGGACTTACCTGAGGTTAAGTCAGAGTATTAAGAGTGAGGAAGATGATGCAGAGCTTGAGCAAGGAGGACACAGGCCCTGGAGCAGGCAGGGCTCTGGGAGCAGACTGAGAGACGCTCCTGTGGAAGCCAGGTCTGAGCGGAAGCAGCCCCCGAGAGTAAGCCCAGTGCTGGGCTGGAAGCACTCCTTCCCACTGCCCGAGCCCCCAGGGTCCACCCCTTATGACGCAGAACCAGGGTAGGAAGTTGGGGGCTCTGAGACCTGGACCAGAGCTCTGCACCCAGGCACCCCCAGTGTGAGTGGCCCTGTTTACCCAACTACCCAGGAGTCACCCGAGGAGCCTGAAGAGTTGGTCAGGTTGGAACACCAGCACCCTCACACGCATGTACCCCACACCCCACCCAGCCAAGGCCAACAGGGCAGGGTTGCAGTGCCAGGGAGGGAAGGAGGCTGCCTGTTCTGCCGGCTAGGACAGCACAGCCTCCCGCTAACCAGAGAGGAACAGGGAGGGGCTCTCTGCTCTGGCCTTGAACCCAGCCCTCTAAAGCGGGCGGTGGGGGGGTGGGGGTGGTGTGGTGGGGGTGGGTGCGGCGGACTGGGTTGGGGTGGGGGCAGCGGATAGGATCTGATCCCTTCCACCCATTCGCACCCACACTTTGCTTAGGAAGAGGGAACGACTCCCCAGAGTAAGTCACTGGCTCCTAGGGGGTGTGGGAGATGACATCAGGGGAGAAGAATGCATTCAGCCATCAGCTGCTGCGGCAACACACACGTGTGTGCACACACACAGTTTAAGGGACTGCCACATGCGGCCATGCACGCAGACATGTGCCGATTCACTCCCTGACAGCAGCCGACCTATGCAAACCAAAACCCACACACACCTTCTCCCCAGAGACCCAAGACAGCCATGTCTGGTCACCAGCTATGAGCCAGGCACCATGCTGGGCACGACAGAGTGACCCCAGGTCTCCTGAAGGCTGTCTTCTAACAAACAGATACATTTAACATCTAACTTGCAGAGGAGATTGTGTGATAGCTTGAGTTTTCTGGAAGCAACAAATGTTGGGGAGTAAGATACTGGCCCAAGGTTGATAACTGCTGAAGCTCAGGTATGGACACACAGCGATCCATGATATTATATTAGCTTCTCTATTTTGTATATGCTGGAAACTTTCCAAAATAGAAAGCTAAATACATGTACATATATAATTGGCAATTGATAAGTAAAATGAAGGGGGCGGGGGAAGGCAGGGTAAAGATACAAAGCACTAGAACTAAGAAGTCAAGGAAGGCTTCTCCAAGGAGGTGATGTTTTAAGCAAAGACCTGAATTAACTGAGGTTCAAACCACAGACATTTGGGAGGAAGAACAATTATCAGCCCTGGGCCAGTGTCTTACTCCCAGCATCGCTTGCTTCCAGCAAACTCTAGATATCACACAGTCTCCTCTACAAGTACTTAAAAGTGCCCAAGTTAGATACTAAATATAGCTCTTTGTTAGAAGGCAGAAAAAAGAACATTTCAGACAGAGGGGACCCACAAATGCAAAGGTCCTGAGGTATAACAAGCTTGAGAAATAGCAGCTCAGTAGGTCTGGAATTCTGTGACCAAAATACACAGGATTCCACAGTGAGATCAAAGGGGGCTTGTGGCTGTGATAAGAGTTAGGAATCTCTCTTAAGAACAGCAGGATTCCCAGGAGGTTGAAAGCATGGGACACATGTGATTTGATTTAGAATATGGTCTTAAAAACCACTCTGGAGACTTCCGTGATGATCCAGTAACTGTTAAGAATCTGCCTCCCAATGCAGGGGACGCGAGTTCAATCCCTGGTCAGGGAACTGAGATCCCATGTGCCGAGGGGCGACTAAGCCCACAAACTACAACTAGAGTATTTGTAGTAGCCGCAAGGAGGTGCCCACATGGGGCAGCTACACATATATACACCCAACACAGCCAAACAAATATTAAAAAAAAAACCCAGCTCACTCTGGCTCCCGTTAGATCTTCGGGAGAAGGAGACAACAGAAGTGTTTGCAGACTACTACAGTAGTCTGGGCAAGCATAGCACTGGCTAGGGACTCATGGTGAGATGGTGAGATAGATCCAGTGTGGGATCTCTTTTGAGGAACTTTGCTCACGGGTGGATGTGAAGCGAGAAAAAGAGAGGAGCTAAGCACGATTCCCTGATAGCTCAGTTGGTAAAGAATCTGCCTGCAATGCAGGAGACCCTGGTTCAATTCCTGGGTCAGNGTGGGATCTCTTTTGAGGAACTTTGCTCACGGGTGGATGTGAAGCGAGAAAAAGAGAGGAGCTAAGCACGATTCCCTGATAGCTCAGTTGGTAAAGAATCTGCCTGCAATGCAGGAGACCCTGGTTCAATTCCTGGGTCAGGAAGATCCCTGGAGACGGGAGAGGCTGCCCACTCCAGTATTCTTGGGCTTCCCCTGTGGCTTAGTTGGTAAAGAATCTGCCTGAAATGTGGGAGACCTGGGTTCGATCCTTGGGTTGGGAAGATCCCCTGGAGAAGGGAAAGGCTACCCATAACTCCACTATTCTGGCCTGGAGAATTCCATGGACTGTATAGTCCATGGGGTCGCAAAGAGTCGGACACCCCTGAGCGACTTTCACGTTCACTTTCAAGCATGATTCCAAAGCAGGACCTGAGCTTGGAAGTGAGGGCTGGGGACACAGTGGGGAGCATGTGTAGCCGGTTGACTATAGGCACAGAGTCCCCCAGTGGGGCCCTCACACCTAGCGTCAGCCCCCCAGCAAGCACACAGGGGCCAGCCCCCCAGCAAGCACACAGGGGGAGGCGCACACTCTGGGACACCAGGCACAGAGCCTTCACACCACCCCTGCCTGCCCCACCCTGCCCCACAGAGAAGCCCCAGGACTACAGCCCCCGCCCGTTCTCTCCACCTCAGCCTCAGACCCACAGGGTCCGCAGTCCTAGCATTTCCTTACCAACCCTCACCACCGCCCCCATGTCAGCCCCTCGAGCAAGGAGCCTCCTGACTCACTTTCTTCCTGGACACCAGAACCTAGCTCCCTGCCCCCGGCCTCATCTGTCTAGTCGCCTCCAGATCCTGCTCCCATACCCCACCCTAAGGCAGATTCTTTTACCTCCTGAGCCATCAGAAAAGCCCACAGAAAAGTATCGCTCAATAAATATTTGCTCAGGGCTCACTGTGGGCCAGGCCCTCTTCCACCTGCTGTCTTGAAGGCACATGGTCATCTCCACCAATCCCCACCACCTCCCGACTGATTCCCCTCGATTCCTAGCGCTCCTGCACTCGCTCTACCACAGGACAGTTGCCCACTCACCCCAGCCCACCAACCAGCCTGCCAGCCTTGGAAGGGCACCTGGTGCCATGGGAAGGGCACAGCTGTGTCCAGGCAGAAGTCAGAAGTCAGTCCTGCCTGCCACCAAGCAGCTGCGCCGTCTCATGCAGGTGACTCGTTGCCTCTGAGTCTCCGTCTGCTGGAGAAGTCCAGAAGTGATTCTCACCTTCCAGACCGTGGTGAGCAAGGAGACAGTTCCCGGGCATACTGAGGCCAGTGCCCAGCACGGAGCAGCACGTGTCAGCCATTCAGCGGCTGCTGTTGTGCACTCGGGCCCAGCCCTGACATCCACCCACTGGGTGGCCTTAGAGGGCTCGTCCGGTCAGTTTTCTCACTCATGTAGTGGGGTAACGGTATTCCTGGTCCTGCCTGTCTCTAGGGCTGCTTGGTGGCTGGTAATCCCAGCTTCTCCTTACTGGGCCGTTGGCTATGTGCAGGCACTGTCCCGCTGACATGTTTGGCTCATGGATCCCTCCTAACAGCCATCTGGAATTCCTGTTATAAATGGAGAAGCGGAAGCTTGGCAGCATTAAGTAACATCCCGACAAGCAGGTGTGGAGTGGTTTGTACTCAGGCTCAGCCACGTCGGTCCTGCCTCTGAGTGGTGGAGGGAAAGGGGCTTTGTGTCTGGGGGGCAGCAGGGCTGCCTGCCGGAGCCTCATGCTACCCTCACCCAGAGCACTCCTTCCAGTGGCAGCCAAGGGACTAAGCCCAGGAGAGGCCTCAGGTACCTCCAGGCACCAGCCAGCCCCCAGCTCCTACCTCGGGCATCATCATTCGCCTCTCCACCAGAGGTAGCCCAGACCCTGGGTACCACTCACACCAGCTCTGCTACTCTGCACCTCCCTCCCTATTTCCCGGTCTGTGAAATCATGTCGATTATCTCTTGCATATTCGGTGGTTGTGAAACACTGGCCATCCATTGTCCACCACGGTACCGCTTGCCCAGGAGATGGTGGATGCTGGGAGATCCAGGCACAGTGGGGACTTGAATCCCTTCCCAGGCAGAACCAGACCTCAGAAGACAAAGGGTTGCACAGGGTCTTCAAGCAGCTTCCCAGAGCACCTCATGCTTGAATGTGTGGTGGAGGCTGTGGAATGATTTTGCCATCCGCTTGAGGTTCCCTGAGACCCACAAGGTACAAGGACAATTGAGGGAACGTGGAGTGCCCCAAACTGAAAAAGGGCCAGACACACGGAGGCTTAAGGGTGGGATCAAAGGAGCAGGTGGTGGGAAGGCAGGAGGCTGGGGAAGATGAGCCAAAGGTCCCGTGCTAAGCTGGGACCATGGTGGGCACACAGGCCCAGTGCCCGGATCCAGGGGCTCTGCAAGACCCACAACAATGTTTGCAGCCAGGTAGACAAAAAGTAGCAAAACACCGAAAAGCAAAAGAAAATAAAGACAAAATCAAAATGAATAAAATTTAATTAAATATCTACATGACAAGACATTGTCAAGTAATTAACTGAACCCAACTCAAGTAGGTATATATGAATGACCTTTAATGAGGAATGCAGGCAAAATTTCATACGAGTAATAGGATCAGGGATTCAGCTTCTAAAATTCAAAGTGCCAGGGGCCTGCCTCAAGTCTTCAAATGTGCCAACCCCAAAACTTACATGCCTCCCTGAGGAAAGGAGGGCCCCAAGATTGATTTCAGATTACTTTTCTATTGGGTGGGTTAATGAGAAAGCAAAAGGGAAATTCAGGTCAATACAGAAAAATGAAGTGATGTTCCTCGCACATGTTCATTTGTAAATGGAGACCCTGAGTCACTGCAGATCTCGCTGTGCAATGCCGCCCTCAGCCTCTTCATCCCTGGGGGGCTGGCAGGACTCACCCCACCCTCAAAGTCCCTGCACATTTCAGCAGTTAGTTTGCCAGCTTCCCATTCTTTCACACCTCTGGAGCTAAGATCTGCCAACCCCCCTGGAGTTAATCAAGGTGACTTTAGGGAATGAGGCCAGAGAGCTGGATTCAAGTGTATCCCCACCCCTGACTCACTGTGTGATCCTAGCCAGGTCGCATCCTCTCTTAGGCCAAGCCTCAGTCTCTTCGTCTGTGAAATGGCATAACTGCTTACCAGGGCTGCCATGTGGACTAAGGAGGACGCAACTGTGTGAGACACTGCTTTTTAAATAGACTAGACTGCATTGGGGTTTGACTAACCAAACAAAACCAAAGGAAAAAAGCTTTGCCAAAGCCCGGAGCGGGGTTTCACAATCAGCCCTTCTGAGCTATATCTGGGGGAGGTGAATTTTTATGCTTCCTCATGGTCTTTTTGCCAAGGCCTCACCATCTCCTCTTGCCCCAAGCAGCAGAGAGAGGGATCAGAGCCGCAGTGGTGGGGAAGCAGGTTGGGGTGGGTTGGGGTGGGTGAGGGAGCCAAGCCGGTTTGGCTCCTGGAGGCCTGAGTCAGCGGGCGAGCAGGCAGGGCGGGCCCAGTCCTTGCAGGCTTGGGGAGGAGATGGTGTAGGAATGTTCCTCCCGCCCAGGCCTGGGACTTGCCCACCACATCCTGGCTCTTAGATGCGAGATGCCTGGAGCTTTGTTGAGTGGGTTCAGCCAGGGGCCTTCAGAGGCAGCCTGGCCTCAGGGACTGCCCAGGAGTGGCCAAGGCCAGGCCACAGAGCCCACTGGGAACTGGTCTCTGACCCCAGAGCATACCCCATCCCCACTGGGTGATATAGCCAGGTTTCCCGTCTGTGCAACGAGGAATTGAACTTGGTGGTGTCAGATAATGAAGGATCCAGACTGGTTCCCCCAGGAGGTGATGCAGGCCAACTCTAAGAGCATCTATGTGTGTGCACCTTCGCTATGCGCATGTGTGACTTTGTGGCCATGCATGACTTGAGTGTGTGTGCCACTGGGTGAGTCTTGCATGCAGAGAACTATGGTGGGGCTATGAGTGACAAAGTGACTGAGACAGACAACATGCATGTGGGTGTGGGCAAGTGTGGACGTGGCTGGGAATGTGTGGCTGTTGCACTGTGGCTAGGAGTGCAGGTGTGTGTGTGTGGAGCCAAGTGTGACCCGTGTGCCCATGCACCTGTGAGCCCCTGGACCTGGGTGCAGGATCACAGAGCCATCCCCATTCTCCAACCCCCATATGAGGCCACAAAGCAGACTCCTTCCCTGGGCTGGGCCAAGACAGGCTCGGGGTCCCCTGCCCCCCACCTCCAGGTCCTGGTAGTTGCCCAGGGCAGAAAAAGAGGCCTTGTTTTCCACCCTCCTCCCAAGGGAGGAAACTGGAGGCAGCTGGGCCCAGCTCAGTCTGGAACATCTGCCTGGCGTGTGACTGAGGCCAGCCAGTAGGCCCAGCCACTACCAGATTGGCCCTCCATGCACACCGGTCCCCCGGCCCTTGCTGAAAGAGGCTGGCCAGCCCAAATCAATCTCAAATTCCCCCAGCACACCAACCCACACAGAGAGAAAGGCTGTTACATCCCTGCTTCCACCACACAGACGTCCGTCCCAGCCTAGAGACCTCAGAGGCTTGGCCCGTCCTTCCCTTCCCTTAGCTCACACCTCGATACTTTTCTTACGTACAGCCCCTCCTGAGAAACGTGTCAGACTAAGCCCCCTCACCCTGAGGATGGAAGGTGTGGGAAGTAGCCACCCCTCTCAAGAGACACAAGAGGCGACCCTATTCCCAGGGCAGGAAGCGTGAACAGGGGACTCTCCAGACACTGGTGTTAACAGCATTCCCATCACTCAACACAGACGAACCCTGGGAAGCCCACCCCCTCACCCCCACCTCTCTCCATGGTCAGAGAGCTCACTGCAGAAGGCTGCCTAGAGGTTGAAGCTGAGAAGAGGTTAAGGGTGGGAAGGTCCTCAGATGGATTGGAAAATGAAAGAAGGAGGGCAGGGAGGAGAGAGGGGAAAATTCCACAGAAAGTCCCAAATCTGACCTAATTTTGACCCAGGGCCAGGGGCCCATTCCAGAAGTTCCTCTGAGGACGCTCTGCCCCAATCAGGGAGCCTCTGCTGCCTCTACCCGCTGTACCTGCCGCCCCTTATTCCATCTCACTGCCGTGAGCTCCCGCAGCCCCCAGCCCAGCCAAAGCCTCCCCTGATGCCCGGACCCCAGCCACTCTCCCTCCACCCAGTCTCCACTGCCCCCAAGAGAACCTCAGCCCCCTAGTCCTCCTCTTTCCTGTGTGCAAACAGATTCCTGTCCATCCTGCCTAGGACATACCCAAGGGAGCAGCTTGGGGGTCCACCTCAGTTTCCAACCAGGAAGCCACTGCAGGGCTGGGCACCCTGGACCGGACGGCCCGGGGAAGGACACAGGGTCTGAATCCCACCCCCTTTCCTGGACTGGGCTTTCCTGGGGGCAAGGCTGGGATATGCCCTCCTCGGGAGACGAACCCCCTGTCCAGACTGTCCCTTCCTCATGCAACCCTCAGTCCTGGATCACAGAGCAGCACAGCCAAACCCCTGGCAGGACTCCACCCGTTTGAGAAAAGAGGAGAGCGAGGTCTCGGAAGGGTCTGCATTGAGCTGGGGTCCATGGCCACCCAGAGGTCCCCAGCTAGCCCTGACCACCAGCACGGCCCTCCCCCAACCAACTTTTGAGGTTCTGGAGTGAATGCTGTGCCCATCACGACCTCAGAATCTGGTCCAGCTGCTCCCAGGGACAACTAAGGCTCCGCCCTTCCCTCCACCCTCATCCCCCACCCCGGGATCCAAATAAGGAGTCATACTTTTGTTATCTTAATTGGAAAAGGTTTATCAAGAAAATAAGAAAGAATGAAGATTGAAGCAGCAGCAGCCAGAAATAGCCATGACCTCCTGGGAAGGCCAGCAGTGGCATCTGTCAGTTTCTGACCATACCCCGACCTGGGGGTGTGGGAAGAGCCCCCTTGAGGATGTAAACGCGAGTGGGAGACAGCACAGTCCCACCAGGACCTGGATGGCATCACAGTGAGCCTGGTGATGGGCAGGTGGGCCCAGGATCCCTGGGGCGACGGGTAACCTGGCCCCTGGGAGCCGGAGGTCCAAGCCTGCCAGGAGTGTGACAGCTATGGCTGGTGAACTCAAATACCCTGTAACCTGCGGATGTCCCCTCCAGGCAGGTACCACCAAAATCCTGGGGTCTGTGGCTTGTCTCAGCACCTTGTGCCCAGGGCAAAGGTGGTCTCCTAGTCAGGGGGTGAGGGAGCTCAGCTGGTAAAGGGGGAGCTGGGAGGGAGTTGGCCTGCAGCCCCTCCTGCAGGGTCGGGGGGAGCGGGGCAGGGACAGGGGCATGGGAGCCAGGCAGATCCCCACCCTCTGTCACACAAGGGGACACACCAAGGGGCCCAAACTTGCTGGGGAAAGACAAAGGAGAGGAGAAGAGGTGTTTCTAGGCCTCCACAGCTTGTCCAGGCTGTTCTCCTCTGAATGCCTTTCCCGTCCACTGTCCCCACTCACTGTCTGGCAGGTCCTTGTCATCTTTCAAGACACACTGCTCACATGTCACCTGCTCCATGGAGTTATCCCTGAACGGCAGAATAAGTGGTCCCTTCTGCAAGCTTCCAGAAGCCCATTCCTTACCGTCGATCATTCTGTATTGCCCCCGCCTGTTTCTGCGTCTGACCCCCACCTCAGCTGGGGACAAGAGCAGGCGTGTGGCAGCCCTGGATGCCCAGTGTCTGCCCGCAGCAGGCCCGTGTGTCTGCTGAATGAATGAGGGGGAAGTGGCCAGGTGGGCATGCGCTATAGGCTCCAGGGGAAGCTGAGACACTGGCCTGGCCTCAAATGACTGATCAGCAGCCCAGGCCTGGGCCTGGAGGGCTCCTGGCCCGGCTCTCATCCCTGCTGTGCCCCTAGCTCTAAGGGGTGGGGGACTTTCCCAGGGATATTCATGACTCCTCCAAAGGCCACCCCCAGCTCCCCGCCCTCCAGGCACTGCTGGTGTGGGAAGGCCCCAGGGGCGGGGCGAGGGCCTGGGCCACGCGGTCAGAGGCTGTCATACATGCGCAGCGTCTTCTCCAGCTGCTGGCCGACCCGCTGGTAGAACAGGATCTGCTGGCGCAGGTAGTTCTGCATCATGTGCTTGAAGTCGAGCTCGCGGCGCTGGTGGAAGTGGTTCATCTCGGCCTGCAGGGCAAAGCCCACCACGCGGCAGCGCCGGCGAATGCCGTCAGCCTCCTCCTGCGCCATGCGGCCCTCGTCACTCATGCGCTGGCTCTCCTTCACCTTGGCGAAGGCGCCTGGCACAGGCAGAGCGGAGGTCAAGGGCGGTTAGGGCTCTGGTCTCTCCCATTAGCTCCCTAACCCCGCCCTGAGACCCTTCGAGGGCAGACAGTAGTCTCATCGGCTCAACTCGGGCCTCCCTCCTGGACTCCAGACCCATGGTCCAGCCACTTGATGTCTCTACCAGGATGTCCCCTGAACCCTCACCTTCAGCATGTCCTAAGCCAGACGTACCATCTTTCCTCCAAACCTGAGGCTACTCCAGCAGCACACACCTGACTGGTCACAGCCCTGCTAGCTGTACGGACTTCTACAACCAGGCTGTCCCCATCCACCACAGGCCTCATCAGCCCTCATGTTGGCTCCCCATTCAGCTCGGATATCACTTTCTCCAGGAAGCCTTCTGGGCAGTCCCACTGCATCAGGCGCCTCGCCTGCTCCCAGGTGTCCTGGGCTTCCCTCTACCACAGCTCTTACCTCTCTGTGGATTTTCTGACTGCGTCCCTCCAGGTATGAGCTCAATGTCTCTAGCACCTAGAACAAAGCCTAGCTCACGCAGATTCTGACATGTGTCTGATAAACTGATTCAATCTCACTGGACTGCTGCAACAGGCCCCATGGATCTCCCCACTTCAGTCCCAACCTCTGAGAGGTTCTCCATAGCATCTGAAGAGCAGCCAAGCTGACTCCAGGTCTGCAGAGAAAGGTCCCCCGTTCTCCTGGCCTGGGAGGCCCTCTGGGAGTTGACCCCTGCACCTGTTTTGCACTGACCCCATATTCATCAGATGTACCCTTTCTCTCCTACCTCCCTATCTCTGCCTCCCGGATCCTTATGCATAATTCAAGGCTCTGATCAGGTGCCACTCCCACAAGGAGCATCCTTCTTCCTGCCCCCATCACACTGCTGATCCTAAAACAGAGGCTGAAAGGCCACCTGGAGTTTTCCTTTGTGTGTGTCTCTCACATATAGGCTCTGCTCCCTCCTCACCCCAGTCCCCAGGTGACTAGAGGAGGCCATTGTCATAACCAGGTGACAGATGGGGAGTCAGGGGATGAACCTGCAGAAGGGACCCAATTTGGAAGAACCTGAGTGAATCAACAAGCAATTGGTGAAAGGATTTCAGTTCTGAATTAACAGGCACTTGACTGATTCTACGCTGAAGCCAGTGAGCAGTTGCTGAGCCAAGGAGGCAGTCTGGCTGTGCCTGGCAGGCATGCCTCGCAGGGCTGTTAGGGAATCCACAGTGTGAAGCAGAGTATGGAGTGGGGCAGGCTTGGCACAGAGGACAGCATGCTCCCGGAGCGCTTCAAAAGCACCCACCACACATGAGTAACAGGCTTGTTTTTAAGGCTTCCCACCTCTTCCTTAAGGGGGAGCCTTTCAGGGATCTTTGAAATGTAATCTGTTTACTCTCAAGGTGTTCAATACGTTCAGGACGCATTTATTGAGCATTTACTATGTGCTGGAAATAACCCTGCCTTTAGAAGCAGTACCCATGGAAGATGGCAAGAGTGTGGCTAATTGGCAAACGGTGGCATTTCGAGCAGGCTGACTCACATTTGCAACACTTCCAGGACGGCTCACACAGAACCCAAAAGAACTCCACAGTGCCCAGCTCCCAGCCCACTCAGTCCTTTCAGCACCTTCCTTGAACCACCTCTTCTTGTCTCTTGTACCATCCTTATTGATTCATTCAAATTCTTCCAAATTGGGTCCCTTCCCCAGGGTGATCACCCAGACCTGGGCAGAAGGAGAGGGAATGACTGTGGGACCAAGATGAGACCCGCCCTGAGAGGCTTCAGAACTGGAGCAGCCTTAGAGGACAGCTGTCCAGCCCCGACCCCCACGGTCACCTTCACCTCCACCACCACGCCGGTACTCTTCAGAGGAAACTCAGGCCCTGGTGGGAAAGGACTTGTCCAGGGGCTCCCAGCCTCCTTCCTTCCCACAGAGTGGGGGATATCTGGCCCCGAGCGAGCCCTGCAGAGCAGGAGTGGACACCACTTCCACTGCAGGGAGGCCAGACCAAGTCCTCCAGGCACATACATGAGGCTTCCAGACAACGGACTCAGAAATCGGAGAAGGTCCCAAGGGGTAGAAAGAACCAGAAGAAGAAAGGTAGAAAATAGCTGGACAAGGAAACTAGAGTTAGGCTTCAGCAAAGGAAACATACCAGCCTGGAGTCCACCTTCCTGAGAAAGTCTGGGTGTGGTGGGGATGGACCTGCATTCAAGAAGCTATTTAAGGCCTTAAATAGACCATGGACTTGGGCTTCCCTGGTGGCTCAAATGGTAAAGAATCCACCTGCAACACGGGAGACCTAGGTTCGATTCCTGGGTTGGGAAGATCCCCTGGAGAAGGGAATGGTTACCCACTCTAGTATTCTTGCCTGGAGAATCCCANATAGACCATGGACTTGGGCTTCCCTGGTGGCTCAAATGGTAAAGAATCCACCTGCAACACGGGAGACCTAGGTTCGATTCCTGGGTTGGGAAGATCCCCTGGAGAAGGGAATGGTTACCCACTCTAGTATTCTTGCCTGGAGAATCCCATGGACAGAGGAGTCTGGTGGGTTACAAAGTCCATGGGGTCACAAAGTGTAAGACCTGACTGAGCGACTAAACACAAGCCTATGGCCTTAGAGGAAGGAAACTGAGGCCCAGATAAGAGGAATGAATCTATTGCAATTGCTAGGTATCCACAGACAGGCAGGGAGCCAGGGATGGGGGGCAAAGGCTATGGGGGCCAGAGGAGGCCCCACCCTGCTCTCTGTCACCCTCCGCCCTGTGACTCAGATGTGGGACTGGTATCAGCTAACACTAATGCATCCCAGAGACAAACCGGGAGTCAGGGCTTGGGCCAGTCCCCCCTCACCCCACCACATTCCACCTAGGACTCACCCTGAGAGCTGAGGACCCCGGGCACCTCCTGCCCTGGCAGTTGTCCTATAGACTGGATCCCAGAAACGGACGGGAAGGTTGGAGTTTCAGATCCCCAGGGTCTCAGGCATATTCCCTAAACTCCCCCCTGAATCCATCTTGTCCCTATCCTAGGTTGAGGGCAGGAGGTCTGGGTCCTAGTCCACTGTGTCACCTCCAACAAGGACTGCAGGGCTCCCCACTGTCAAACGGGACAGGCTGGACTACATATGATGCTGCTGACAGCTGCTGAGGGCAGTATAGCACTTTAGAGTTTCCACATCAGTAAAGTGGGATAATGATGGTCCCCGTCTTCTAGCTAGAGCGGAGGTTTAATTGAACTAATACATTTAAAGTACTTGGGATGGAACTCCAGGAGCTCCAGGATAAGAGCTCCAGATGCTTTGTGCAGCTAGGTGCAAACTGCTTTTCAGTCACAGCCAAGACCCAGCTGGTGGTGGCTTGGGGCCGTATGATTCTTTGTTCATGGGAGCTTAGGAGGGGAGGCAGAAGGAGAGCTTGGTGATGGCCCAGAGCACAGAGGCTAGACCCACCTATTCCCCCAGGGTAGAACTTGGTCCTGCAAGGGCCGCTTTGCCTTGGCCAACCTGTGAGCACCATGACCCCTCCATGCATGCTGTGTGGCCCAGGGCCTGCCTCCAGGCCACAAAGGATGCCAGCTGAGTTGGTGCAAGAGCACCCAACTCCCTCCCTGGTCCTTCCTCTTCTGGCTCGTCTACCCCAGGCATCCACCCCTTAGGGAGCCCCCTCTCCCATCTGTCTGGCATTGGGGCTACAACCTGGCTGCAGAGTTAGAGACACTGGGGCTCCAATTCCTGCTCTGATCATCAGCCCACCTCACTGCCCCTCATCTGGGAATGGAGGGACCCACACTGATGTCTGTGGTTTGTGATGAGTCTTAGGACAGGCAGGGGCCCTGGACAGTCACTGCTTCCCTTCGCTGTCCCAGATTAACTATTATCAAGGCTCACTTTTCCCCCCACAAGATTGCCCTGGTTTGGATGATAAATCACATGGTTACCCTTCTCCCTGTAGGAGAAACCCCTGGACTGAGCTCCAGGGACTGGGCTGGTGGGCAGACAAGGCTGGTGGGCTTCACCTCTGCACCAATTGGTCCTATGGCCCATTTTCCTAAGCTTTTTCAGGGGAGGAAACTCAATCGGGGTCACCTCAAAGACAACATTTGTCCAAATTCTGGTCTCCTAAACCCTATCAGGCCTCCTGTCTCCTTCCTTCCAAAGCCTCTCCCACATGCTCATCATGTTTTAGAGTGTATGAACAGGCTGACAGCATCCTGGGCACCCAGGGCCCAATTTTCCTGCTCCTCCCTCTGTGAAAGGTCTCTATTCACAGGGCCACCATGGGACTTCTCCCCCCAGCAGCCTGTGGCTCCCCAAAGTCTGCCCAATTCTGTCTCAGCCAGAGTCAAGCCCCACTCCCTAACCACTGTAGTAGCTGCCCCACACAGGGCTGGGAGTGGTGGTACAGAGCCTAGAAAGTAGAATAGTAAGCCCCAAAGCCCTTGGCGGAATGGGGAGGGGTCCTCCGGTTAAGGGAAGGTAGGTATGGCCTCTGTCTGAGATTGAATACATCACCTGCAGAGGGCCACTGGCCCCTCATCTTAGCCTCCAGTGGAAACTCAGAAGTGGCCTCTCTCAGCTCTGTGCCCCGATCCAGGGCCAGAAAGGCCAGACTGCCTTTATCCCTCCTGCTCTAATGGGAACCTGGGAGCCCTGAGTCCAGTGTTGCCTTCCTGCCCCCAGCTTTGCCCTGGGTGGAGGGTCCCCAGCCATGCACGTGAGCAGCTGTTTCATCACTGCCCCTGCTCACCTTTCTCCTGCAGCCCACACAGGAACACGCCCTCCGAGGAGCTGGTTGAACCAGCTTCCCCAGGCCCTAGTGCACCAGCGAGCATGGCTCTACTTCCGCACACGGCAACGCCTGTCCCAGCGGGCCAGCCGGCCCCAGCCACCACCCCTGCCCTGTCCCCGCCCAGAACTCAGAGCCGAGACTAAGGCATCGTTCCATCCTCAACCAGACCTTCCCCAGGACTCTCTCCCCCACCCCACCCCCTTGAAGGCCTGAGAGCTCACAGTGTCCACTCTGTGTTACAGACTGAGGAACTAATGCCCAGAGAGAGGAAGGCACTGCCCAGGGACACATAGCAAATTGGGGGCAGAGCCAGGACCAGAACTCAGGTCATGTCTCCTGAAGCTGAAAGAAGGAAAGGAGGAAGAGAGGAATGTGGAGAAGGAAAAAAAAAAAAAGCAGAGAGAAGGAGGAAGAAAAGACAGTAAGGGGAGAAAAGAATCTGGAAGCTGGAGAAATTCTAGAAGTGAACCTCTTAAAGATGGTCGGATGGCATCACTGTCTCAATGGACGTGAGTCTGAGCAAACTCGGGGAGACAAAGGACAGGCAAGCCCGGCGTGCTGCAGTCCATGGGGTCGCGAAGAATCGGACACGACTTAGTGACTGAACAACAAAGGGAGAACAAGGCTGGTTTACTACCAGCGAGCAAGGTAGGGCGGTGATGTTTGCTGTCCCCCAGGCTCAGCGCGGAGCCGGCTTCCTGGCCCCGCCCAGAGGAAAACTCTCCACCAAGCCAGGCCTGACCTCAGGGCTCAGGGGCCTGGGAGCCAGCCCCACGCCCTGCAGACGTTCTTCCTGAGTTACCAAGCAGCCCTGGGGAGGACCACACCTCCCTCCTGCCCTGCCTGTAGTCCGCAAGACTCAGCCACCTGCCGGGTCAGCTCCCGACTCAGTGCTCAGGCAAGAAGAGAAGCCAGGCTCAGGAAGGGGGAATCGGATGGACCATGTGGGCAGTGACCTGGACCCCCGGTTTCTCCTTCAGCCCAGTCCGGTGCCCCTCGGTGACCCGGCTATGAGTCACTTCCCTGGCAGTTCCTTGACAGCCCCACAGTAACAGGGACCCATCCTGTCCCTCCCCTAGGGAGGAGACCGTGAGAACTGAACACACGGCTGAGCTTGGGAGGTGGCCAAAATGCATGTGTCCTTGGGGAGGTGCAAAAGGAAGGGACAGTCCCAGCTAGGCCAAGGACTCCTTGTGCAGCCACCCTTCTGTGGACAGAGCTTCTTCATCTGCAAAATGGGGACAGCCAACCCTCCTGAACACAGATAGGGAGGAAGCTCACAGATAGGATGTGCAGCCATGAGAACAGTCCCTGAAGCTGCAAAGGCAGGGAAGTGAGCTGGTGACAAACGGGAAGATAGGCTACACTCTGTGCTCTCGTTATCTGGGTCTATGTCCATGTCCCCCACAAGCCTGTGGGCTCCTCAAGGGCAAGGCCTGGGCCCTGGTCAGCTCCGTGTTCCCAGAACCCAGCCTAATAACTTGGAGGACTCAATGTATAATGGGTAGATGAGTAAATGAGGCAGAAACAGAGAAAATAAATGAATGAATGAGTGAGTGAGTGAGTGAATGAACAGACAAGAAGGTAAACAGTAACTCCATGAGGACAGGGACCAGACCTGCCCATAAATATCCCTGTACCTAGAATAGCGCCTGTCATCTGCCAGGTGCTCAACACCCTTGCTGAATGAGCAGATGAGGCAGAGACCGAAAGACTAGCTGAGCCGCTCTGCTCCATCTGGGCCACCCTCATAGCCCCTGTGCCCTGCAGAGCGCAGACGCCGTCAGGGTCTCCAGCCCACACTGGCTCTTACCTTTCTGCAGGTGGATGATGTCGGGGAAGTTAGAGAGCAGGCCCTGGTAGAGAGACAGTGTGTCGAGCATCCGGAAGAGGTCATTCTTGGGCTGCTCGGCGAACATTTCACCAACCATTTCATAGGTTCGGCCCGTGTGAGAGATGGCGCTGTTGAGGGCCTCGGAGCTGAAGGGGGGGTCCATCTGGAAGGCGTGGCTGATGGCCTGGAAGGCATTGCCCAGCTTCTGGAATTCCTTGCGGAAGCCCCCCACATGCTTGCGCACCAGCTCCGAGGCCACCGTGCTGAGCTGCAGGACGCTGTCGTCCATCTTCCTGCTGAAGGCTTTGAAGGTGTCTACGCGGTCCTCCACATCCTGCAGGTCCTGGTGCTCTGTGGGGATCTGGAAGGTGAGCAGGAAGCTGGCACCCACCATCTCGTCCTTCTCGGCCCGGCGCTTGCCCATCTTCCACTGCTTGTCATCCAGGCAGCTGAGGAAGTGCTGGAAGCCCTCGTACTGGGACAGCACAGGGTGGCTGGTCATGTGGTCCATCCAGAGGACGAGGCGCCGCTTCCGCTTCTCGATAAAGTCCTCCTCAAAGCGGCCCGTGGCCTGCTTCTCCGGGAGATGGGGCACCGAGATGACGGTGAACTTGTGCAGCAGGCGGTTGTAGAGCCAGTCGAAGTGTTTGTAGCGCCGGTAGACAGGTGAGCTGGCGTGCGTGGGTGTGAGCTTGTAGGAGATGTAGCTTTTGATGCCTTTGAATTTGGTCTGTTTGGTGGGGTCCTCCACGGAGCATGAAAATGGGTGGGGGTTGGCCTTCCACCGGGGGCCACGAGGGCCCATCTCAATGGAGTATGTCTCGGCGATCTTGGCCATCATGGGCACGTCACCCAGGATGAAGGCCTCCACACCAGAGCGCACAAAGCATGAGAAGCGGTTCAGGTTGCGGCCCACCACGCTGCCTCGCTTGGCGGATGCCAGGCTGTCCTGCCGCTCCAGGGGTGGCTTGGGCCGGAAGGCCACGTGTTGGCTGGGGTAGGCACCAGGGTAGGAGAGGTTGAGCGGTGGGTGCCCGTTGGCGCCCAGCCCACCGGCCCGTGGCTCCTCCACCACCGTGCATCCGTCATCCCAGTCATCCCAGTCATCGTCATCGTCCTCTTCGAAACTACCCTGGTTTGACAGAAAGCCACTGCCGCCGCCACTCCTGGAAGTGTTGGAGCTGTCATACAAGCTTGCCTGGGTGCCCAGAGAGCCTGCGGGGCTGCCAGAGTAGTCAGCATGGTTGGAGCCAGTGTCAGAACGGAGGATCTCCACGTAAGAGGCAGGGAAGAGCCCGGTCTCCCCACGGCTGTTCTGGCCCTGCAGCCAGCCATCCAGCGAGGTCTCGCTGAAGATGACCAAGTCCTCGTCCTGCCAGATGCTGATCTCCTCCTTGTTCTCGCTGCGGAAGTCATAGAGGGCTCGCCCTTTGAGGGCCATGTCTGGGCCAGTGGCAGAGAATGATGAGCAGAGTCCTGCCCAGAACTGAGGACACTTGTTGGGGTGTCCGAGGATGCAGGAGCAACTCAAGGCTGGCCACAGCCCTCGGTCTCTCAGCCCTTACTGCGGGGTCTGAGCACCCACAGAAGGTATCCAGCCTCCTCTCTTCAGAGCAATGTCCACAGCCCAGAACTGGCCCTACCAGGTCTGCCCGCACATGCCTGTGAGTCGGGAGGGCTCATGTCCCTGGTCTTCCTCCCTTCCTTCCGCAGCCCCTGCAGGGGAGTCTCTCCTCCTCCCACTCCTAGAAGAAAAGTCAAGTGACTCGGAGAAAACCAGCCCTGAGCAGGCAAGAATTCGACACTCTCCGCTGGAACAATGTTCTAAAATAGAAGAGAATCACTCGGAAACCACCGTCCCAGAAACTCCGGTAGCTCTGGCTCCCAGCTCCTTCTGGCTCTCCAGCCTGGGCCTCGGGAGGCTCTCACGTTCCTCTGCAGATCTCCTTCCTCCTTCCTCCTCCTCTTCCTGGGCCACTGGGTTTTCAAAAATCCAGAATATCCAAGAGGGGCAAGGAGAAAAGCGGCAGCCTCCTGAATCGAATCCAGGGGTGGATGTGTCCGGCTTCACAACAAGCCAGGCCGGGAAAACAAGGACTGAGGCTTACACAACAGGCCGGCCAACTCTGCGACCCGGCGGCCCGGCCCGGCCCCCAGCCCTCAGCCGGCTCGGCTGCCCTCTCCCCGCCCCCAAGCGGCCAGCCCCAACCCGGGGAAAGGAGGGGACGCGACGAGGCGCTCGGGCGACTCCTGGCCACTAGCTGAGTGGCCTCTTTTGTTTGCCTAATTCCTCAGCAGTTTCTGAGCCTGAAGATGACCCTGATCTGAGTCCAAGGACCCTCGTCCAAAGGTAATCCCCTTGGTAACAGGTCCCGGCACGCGGGACGTAGACCCCCCACCCCCCCCACCCCTCGCGTGCACGCACACACTCAGCAGGAGTTTGGAGAGTGAGCTCGGAGAGCTGATGGTGCTGCCGGCCGTCTGTCCGGCCGTCTGTCCGGCCGTCCTCCGCTCTGCCCTGCGGGATCCCGCGGGTGGGCGGCGGCCTGAGCCCCGAGCCCGCTTTCTTCTCTAGCGTTCGCGGCTCCTCGGCGCCGCCAGCGAGAAGCCAGATCCAAAACAACAGAAAAAAAAGGCGATTCCGGGAGGTGGCGTCCCGAGGAAGGAGGGAATAGCCGGCGGGGGGACGGGTAGGGGGGGTTGAGGGGTGGGGAGAGGGAGGGAGAAGGAAAAGCAGGCTGGGGAATTGGGCAAACTCCGCGGCACTTCCTTGCGTCCTGGCTGGCCAGGGACGGCCCGGCTCCGCCCTCCCGCGGGCCTGGGACGCAGCAGCCTGGCTCCCGCCTACTCCTCTCTTTTTCTCTTGTGGCGGGCGCCTTCACTCACTCGCGGGGAGATCGGGATGCGAGAGCAAGGAGACGATCGATCGCGGACGAAAGGCAGCCTCCGGGGCCAGACCCTAGGGCAGCCGCACCCCCGCAGCCTGTCCGCGCTCTCAGGGAGACACCTCTCGCCCCGAGGGGCTCAAACGCCGCGCGGGGGAGCTCTCCAGCCGCCGCCTCGCCTCCCGAGCTCCGTCACCCTCTTTCCTTTTCCGTGACGCAAGTGAGGAAAACTCTGAAAGTTTGCCACGTGCGGGGCTACAAGGAGAGCGCCGGAGCCGGGACCCGGGAGCTGGAGGAAGGGTGCGCGGAAACCCGCAGACCCCTGCTCCCGCTTCCCCGCCCCGCCACCGCTCCGGAGGGACACCGCCGTGGCGCCGCCTGGGGACTGTTTTCTGGATGGCGCCCCAGAGCCAGAGGTGCCCGCATGGAAAAAGCTTGAGCAGGCTGGGATACAGGCCGCTGCGGATCCTAGTACCCTAGACGGACAGGGCCAGGAGAACCCCTGTCCTGGGCGACTCCCTTCGCAGAGAAAGACAAGACTCTACACTTGCAGTGACATGTAACAAGAGTAGGCACGACCAGGTTCCGCCGTGCTTTGTGCGGCGGCTGGCGGAGACCGGTGTCTCGTCTTTGCTAGCACCACGAGGACGAGAGGAATGGTCGGGCTGGGGCTCTGGGAAGAGGTAAAGGGTACTTGACCCTGGTCATTGATTCTGCCAGACATTGTGCTGGGCACTGGGGATCAGGGTACCAGAAAGTAGTGGGGGTGCCTGCCCTGGAGAGTTTACAATCTACCCTCTTGTCTTATAAGAAGAGCTGGCACATTGAAAGAGCCCTGATGCTGGGAAAGATTGAGGGCAGGAGGAGAATGAGATGGTTTGATGACATCACCGACTCAATGAACATAAGTCTGAGCAAATTCCAGGAGATAGTGAAGGACAGGGAAGCCTCGCATTCTGCAGTTCATGGTGTACCAAAGAGTTGGACAGCCTGAGCGACCTAACAACTCTTGTCCTCTGTTCATTCATTCATTCTTTGTCTCATTCATTTGATCATGCACTCAAGGAAACATTAACTGAGTATTCTGTACCAGGCCTCCTGGGCTACAAAGAGGAATAAGGCATTGTCCTCACCTACCAGAAGTTCAGATGGATCAGGAAAGTAAAGCGATGTTCCCTCCCCAGTGTGGTCAGTGCCATGAAATGTGACTGGAAGGGCACCTATCCCAACCCTGGGTTGAGCAAGGATCAAGGAACGCTTCCTGGAGGAGGAGTGTCAACTACAAACTGGCACTTGCCATTTACTTATCTAACTCTGTAAGGATTAAAGCATGTGCTGCTGCAGCACTGACCTTCAGAAGGAGTTCAGGGTGGAAAGCAGAAATGAGGCACTCTGTGCTCAGGGAAAAACTGGCAGGACAGGTCTTCGGATAGATATTCTCGGGAGCTGATTTTATGAGCCCAATTCTTGTATCTCCTCATATTAAGAAAAGCACTAAAACTGAAATCCTTAATGCTGATTAACAGAAGCTTCCCAAGACTAGCAGAAACTTCTACAAAAATATTTGCTGGATTACCATGTACTCCCCCTTTACCAAAATCACATATATACTGTCCTCCCCTCAACCCGTACCTCTGTGGAACAGTTTCTCAGAGCTATCTGAGGTGCTGTCTCTCAGGCTACAATCTGCGTTTTGCTCCAGATAGAACTTCACTTGCAACTCTCATGCTGTGCAATTTTTTTAAGTCGACAGGAGGTACCTAAGATGAGCAAAGACTTCAGTCCCTACTCCCCTTGAGCCTTGTCTACCTCCTCTAACTAGAACCTCCGTCCCCCTCATGCTCATACTTCCCACTTGTTGTAGATTAACTGGCACAAGGTGGTGCTGTAAAGGTGGACACCTTGGGCTATTGTTTTGTTTTGTTTTTTTTCTTTTGGCGGCTTAGCATGCAGGATCTTAGTTCCCCAACCAGGAATAGAACCCATGCCCCCTGCACTAGAAACACAGAGCCCCTAAACTGCCAGGGAACTCCCCACCTTGAGTTGTTTTGAAGGGTGTAATTTGCAGGCTTCTGGCTCCAAAAGCCAATTTCACTGGTTCAGTGAATAGATACAATGCCCCACGCAGAGCTGGCATTTGATCAGAATAAAGGTTTATGTGCAAACCCCAAAAGCCCAGGTATTACTTTGCAAAGAGAAATTCAACTGTCCAGGCATACCTGAATTTATGCATCAATAGATCAAGGCAATTTGAGCTGCTCCCTGGGAAGCCCAGTTACCAGAATTTGAGTCCAGTGAAACTGAATGCTCCAGGATGGGAAGAACCAATGGTTCTCTCAGCCAAGAAACCTTGAGGTCTGGTCCCCTCAACCATAGGTGCAGCCTTGATTCTGAGGACTCAGTTCAGCCTAGGATCGCCAGGACCAGAGCCTGAATATGTTTCCCACAGCTGCTTTAGGGATACCCCTTTTCTGTGATCTCTCTTCCGTTTGCAGAACCTCTCTTCAAACTTGGTTTAACAGAAGCAGCTACTCCCTTAGTGCTTGTTGAGTGCTGCTGCTGCTACTGCTAAGTCGCTTCAGTCGTGTCTGACTCTGTGCGACCCCATAGACGGCAGCCCACCAGGCTCCCCAGTCCCTGGGATTCTCCAAGCAAGAACACTGGAGTGGGTTGCCATTTCCTTCTCCAATGCATGAAAGGGAAAAGTGAAGTCGCTCAGTTGTGTCCAGCTCTTAGCGACCCCTTGGACTGCAGCCTACCAAGCTCCTCGGTCCATGGGATTTTCCAGGCAAGAGTACTGGAGTGGGGTGCCATTCTCCTGTTGAATGTTAGACTATTGTAAACATTTTACCTTTATTTAGTTCAGTTCAGTTGCTCAGTCGTGTCCGACTCTGCGACCCCATAAATCGCAGCACGCCAGGCCTCCCTGTTCATCATCAACTCCCAGAGTTTACTCAAACTCATGTCCATCGAGTCGGTGATGCCATCCAGCCATCTCATCCTCCGTTATCCGCTTCTCCTCCTGCCCCCAATCCCTCCCAGCATCAGAGTCTTTTCCAATGAGTCAACTCTTCGCATGAGGTAGCCAAAGTATTGGAGTTTCAGCTTTAGCATCAGTCCTTCCAGTGAACACCCAGGACTGATCTCCTTTAGAATGGACTGGTTGGATCTCCTGGCAGTCCAAGGGACTCTCAAGAGTCTTCTCCAGCACCACAGTTCAAAAGCATCAATTCTTCAGTGCTCAGCTTTCTTCACAGTCCAACTCTCACAT
>SJYX01012187.1:475076-496400 GCA_006410675.1 Oreotragus oreotragus
GCATGAAAGGGAAAAGTGAAGTCGCTCAGTTGTGTCCAGCTCTTAGCGACCCCTTGGACTGCAGCCTACCAAGCTCCTCGGTCCATGGGATTTTCCAGGCAAGAGTACTGGAGTGGGGTGCCATTCTCCTGTTGAATGTTAGACTATTGTAAACATTTTACCTTTATTTAGTTCAGTTCAGTTGCTCAGTCGTGTCCGACTCTGCGACCCCATAAATCGCAGCACGCCAGGCCTCCCTGTTCATCATCAACTCCCAGAGTTTACTCAAACTCATGTCCATCGAGTCGGTGATGCCATCCAGCCATCTCATCCTCCGTTATCCGCTTCTCCTCCTGCCCCCAATCCCTCCCAGCATCAGAGTCTTTTCCAATGAGTCAACTCTTCGCATGAGGTAGCCAAAGTATTGGAGTTTCAGCTTTAGCATCAGTCCTTCCAGTGAACACCCAGGACTGATCTCCTTTAGAATGGACTGGTTGGATCTCCTGGCAGTCCAAGGGACTCTCAAGAGTCTTCTCCAGCACCACAGTTCAAAAGCATCAATTCTTCAGTGCTCAGCTTTCTTCACAGTCCAACTCTCACATCCATACATGGCCACTGGAAAAACCATAGCCTTCATTGGACGGACATTAGTCAGCAAAGTAATGTCTCTGCTTTTCAATATGCTATCTAGGTTGGTCATAACTTTCCTTCCAAGGAGCAAGCGTCTTTTAATTTCATGGCTGCAATCACCATCAGCAGTAATTTTGAAGCCCCAAAAAATAAAGTCTGACACTGTTTCCACTGTTTCCCCATCTATTTGCCATGAAGTGATGAGACCAGATGCCATGATCTTTGTTTTCTGAATGTTGAGCTTTAAGCCAACTTTTTCACTCTCCTTTTCCACTTTCATCAAGAGGCTTTTTAGTTCCTCTTCACTCTCTGCCATAAGGGTGGTGTCATCTGCATATCTGAGGTTATTGATATTTCTCCTGGCAATCTTGATTCCAGGTTGTGCTTCTTCCAGCCCAGCATTTCTCATGATGTACTCTGCTGCTGCTGCTGCTAAGTCGCTTCAGTCGTGTCCGACTCTGCGCGACCCCATAGACGGCAGCCCACCAGGCTCCCCCGACCCTGGGATTCTCCAGGCAAGAACACTGGAGTGGATTGCCATTTCCTTTTCCAATGCATGAAAATGAAAGGTGAAAGTGAAGCTGCTCAGTCATGTCTGACTCTTCACGACCCCATGGACTGCAGCCTACCAGGCTCCATGGGATTTTCCAGGCAAGAGTACTGGAGTGGGGTGCCATCACCTTCTCCAATGTACTCTGCATAGAAGTTAAATAAGCAGGGTGACATTATATAGTCCTGACATTCTCCTTTTCCTATTTGGAACCAGTCTGTTGTTTCATGTCCAGTTCTAACTGTTGCTTCCTGACAATCGATGGGATTTCTACTCGCCCTACTAGTTGTTGTTCAGTCGCTCAGCTGTGTCCAACTCTTTGTGACCCATCGACTGCAGCACGCCAGGCTTCCCTGTCCTTCACTGTCTCCCAGAATTTGCTCAAACTCATGTCCATTGAGTCGATGATGCCACCCAATCATCTCGTCCTCTGTCACTCCCTTCTCCTCCTGCCCTCAATCTTTCCCAGCATCAAGGTCTTTTCCAATGAGTTGGCTCTTTACATCAGGTGGCCAAAGCATTGGAGTTTCAGTATCAGTCCTTCCAGTGAATATTCAGGGTTAATTTCCTATAGGATTGACTGGTTTCATCACCTCACTGTCCAAGGGACTCTCAAGAATCTTCTCCAACACCACTGTTTGAAAGTTATCTCCGGTGCTCAGTCTAACCCGACTCCTCAGAGGGACCCCCAGCCACCACCTTGATGGTTTTTAGTTGGTTCCCAAATGCTTCAGCCACATATTGATAATTTTATTTATTTTGGCTATGCTAGGTCCTTGTTGCTGCATGCAGGCTTCCTCTAGCTGCAGCTAGTGGAGCTACCTCTAGTCGTGGCACAGAAGCTTCTGGAGCGGTTGCAGTGGCTTCTCTTGTGGAGTACCAGCTCTAGAGCACAGGCTTAATAGTTGTGGCACACGAGCTTAGTTGCTCCGTGGCATGTGGGATCTTCCCAGATTAGGGATCAAACCCGTAACTCCGGCATTGGCAGGTGGATTCTTTACCACTGAGCCGCCAGGGAAGCCCGTCACATATGTATACACAGTTACACCTTAGATTTACTTCTGTATCTGTTGAGGGAGGAGGTGGTTTCTGGCTCACAGTGGCCACCTTATTTTCAGGTTCATGAGGAAAACCCACTCTTAAGCTTCACAGAGATTTTCAGAGCCTATATTTTATATTCTCAACTCTCTTCAAACCTATGGGTAACAGGACCCACAGTTACTACTCTCAGGCAACTGCACTAACCTTTGTGGTTTCCCCACACCCTGTCCATTCCTTTGGGAAATTTTCTATTAAATTCTCCTCGTGTTATTCTAATTGGAGTGTATTCTCTCTTTCCTGCTGGGACCCTGACTCAGACACAGGAAAGAGCATCCATCCCCCATCCCAGCGTTCCTCCTTTAGAAAAGGAATCAGCAAGGGAGAACTATGGCCAGGGGTTTCCAGGCTGATTCCGCTGGTGGCTAGGATGGTAGATACACTGGACTATGACTACAGAAACACATTCAAGAGATGATGAAGGCCTGAGGTAATGGTCTGGGGAGAAGTAAATTTGGGATTTTATGGGGGTAGAACAGACTGGAATGACAACCAACAAGATGTCGATATTGAGGGAAGAGTCAACACACACCTTTAAAAAATAGATTCTTGACTCCACTTCCCTCCCAGCAACTACTCCCCGCCGCACCCCACCTCTGCCTTTTTTTTTTCTTTTTTTGGCTGCACCAGATCTTACTTGTGGCATGCAGGATCTTTGTTATGGCATGTTATGGGCACAAGGGCTCTGAAGTTGCTGCTTGTGGCCTTAGTTGCCCCAGGCACGTAAGATCTTAGTTCCCTGACCAGGGATCGAATTCGTGCCCCCTGCGTTGCAAGGCAGATTCTTAACTACTGGACCATCTAGCAAGTCCCTTTATCTGCTCACCTTTGCAGCAAATTCCTCAAAATAGCCATCTCTCACAGCTGCTTCCAACATTTTTCCTCCCTTTCTCTTCTTAAACCCCTCTAGCCATTCTTCAGTCTCACACTCCACTGAAACTCTGATCAGCCATCAATGACCTGTTACTCTCAGCCCTTCTCTTGTACTTAGGCTCTCTGTAGCATTTGACCAGGTCGGTCACTCCTTCCCTCTGGATACACTTTCTTCATTTGCACTGGCCAGCCAAAGTCTCCTGGTTTCCCTTCTACTATACTGTTCATCCACTTCTCTCCAAAAATTCTGTTTTGTTTTCCGGGGGTGGGGGGAATAATTGTTACTTTACATCTTTTTTACAAATACAGCGAAGAAGCATGCAGTGCTGCCAGCACTGGATGCAATCCTGGGCCACAGGTCTGCACCCTGCTTTGCAACTGGTCCTGTAACAGCAGAACCTTTCATCCTGCCTTCACTGTGTACTATGTGCTCAGTTGCTCAGTCGTGTCAGACTATTTGTGGCCACATGAACTGTAGCCCTCCAAGCTCCTCTGTCTGTGCACAGACAGAATACTGGAGTGGACTGCCATTTCCTCCTCCAGGGATTGTTTACTCTGACCCCTGCATTATCTTCAGAATAAAGAAACACACCATCTTTTCTCCTGTATGAGTTTCGTTGTCAAATTACCATCACTGGATGTACGTTCTTTCTCAGCTCTGATTTGCCATTCTTGATTGTGGCCATCGCCATGTCACCCACACCAGCAGCAGGAAGTCTATTCAGTCATTCGTTGATTGCCTTCACAGAGATGATATACAGATTTTCGGCTCCTGTGTTGTCAGCACAGTTGATCATGGCTCCAACCAGAAGACCCAAGGAAATCCAGAATTTCGCACCTTGCTTCGACATCTCGAATGCCGGAAAGGGACAAAAAGTCAATAATTCTTGACACAGAGTGCCTACTAGTAGCGTGGTCCTCTTGTCTTTTTCTATTTTCACTTCTTTGACAATTTCACCCAGACTCATGGCTTCAAACACCATCTTTCTGCCGATAATATCCAAAATTTTAAATCTTCAGCCCAGGCCTTTCTCTGGGCTGATACCAAACTGAGGGAACTCCCTGGTGGTCCAGTGGTTAGGACTTGTGCAGGGGGCATAAGTTCTATCCCTGGTTGGGGAACTAAGATCCTGAATGCCCTGAGGTTTGGCAAAAAAGGAAAATAGAAAATAAAACCCCAGACTTACCAGACTTACAAGTCTTTCTCCTTGCCATCTCTCTTTGCATGTCCAGTAGACATCTCCAACCCAATGTGTCCAAAGCTGAATTTCTAATCTTGCCACCCAAATCTGTTCTATTTGGCAATATCCCCCAACTCAGGTAATGAGTACTTTCTGCCACTTGCTTAGGTCCAAAATTGGAGCCATCCTTTGACCTTTCTCCTTATGCTGGAACTCCTCTCTCATTGGCATCTCACAACTGCTTTCCGGGTCCCAGCTACCACCTTCTTACCTGCATCGCTACAACTTCCTAATGGCCTCTATGTTTCTAGCTCTGCCTCCTGACAGTCTGTTCTCAACATAGCAGAGTGGTTCTTTTAAAACGTAAGTTAGATGTCAGTTCTCAGTTCAAAACCCTCCAGTGTCCTTATCTCACTCAACCTAAAAACCAAAGACCTTAGGAGAGCCTGTGGAGCTTCTATTATCTGAGCCCCCTTTCTTCACTTACGAGCCCCCTCTGCTCCAGCCGGCATGGCTTTGTTATTCCTCTTCTGAGATGCCAGGCACATTCTATCTTAAGGCATTTGTACTCACTGCTTCCTCTTCTTGAAGTGCTCTTCCTCTAGATAGCCACATGGCTAACCCACCATGAAATATTACCTTCTCAGTAAGACCTACCTTCACATGCCCTGTTTAAAGTTACAGCCCATCCTCACCCCAAGCACTCCCCTATCCTGCTCAATTTTGTTTCATGACACTTATCACCTGCCAACAAATATAATTTAATTATTTATTATGTTTATTGTCTGGGGAGAAGGGAGTTAACCAAGAGTCCTCCGGCAAACACTGAACAAAGGCTGAAGATAGAAAGGAGTGAGGCTGGGGGAATATGAAGGGTGGGGATGAAGTGCAAACTGGGAAAAGATATTTGCACACCATAGATAACTAGCTAAGGATTACTATCTAGAATATACAAAGAACACCTTCAAATAAAGTAGAAAAAAAAGCAAACAATCTGCATGTTTCCTATTGCAGCTGCAACAAATTACCACAAACTTAGTGGCTTAAAACACAGATTTATTCTTTCACTGTGTTTGAGACCAGAAAACCAAACTGGATCTCACTGGGCTCAAATCAAGGTGTCATCAAGGGCCATGTTCCTCCTGAAAGCTCTAGGTAAAAAATCCATTTCTTTGCCTTTTCCAGCTTCTAGAGGTTGCCCACATTCCCCTGCTCCTGGCTCCCAATCATTCTCAAAGTCAGAAATCACACCTCAGACTTCTGCATGCTTCATCGTTATCTCCCTGACTCTTCTGCCTCCCTCCTTCATTTCTAAGGACACTTGTGATTAATGAGACTGACTCAGTTAATCCAACACAATGTCATTGTCTCAAGATCCTTAATTAAATCACATCTGCAAAATCCCTTTTCTCCTATAAGGTGACATTCACAGGCTCTGGGTGGACATCTTGGGAGAGGGGTCACTATTCTACCTACCCCACAAACCAATAGAAAAATACACAAAGAGGCATTCCACAGAGGAAGAAACATATATGAAACCTTTATTCATCAGGAAATGTAAATTAAAATCACAGTAAAATACCATCACACACTCATCAGATTCACAAGTATTTAAAAGTCTACCAACCAAGCACTGTCAAGAATGAGGAGCAAAGGGAACTCTCATGTAGTGACAAAGGAAAATAAATTGGTACAGCCCCTTTGGAAAACAATTTGACAATAGCCAGTAAAGCTGAGCATGCACTTTACATGTTCATGCATCCTTCGCTGCTGCTGCTGCTGCTGCTAAGTCACTTCAGTGGTGTCCGACTCTTAGCGACCCCATGGACTGCAGCCCACCAGGCTCCTCCACCCACGGGATTTTCCAGGCAAGAGTGCTAGAGTGGGGTGCCATCGCCTTCTCCACACGCATCCTTTACAACTCAGTAACTCAAGATTTATACTAGAAGCTACTGCATAGGTGCAACAGGAAACCTACAGGAATGTAGCACTGCTAAAAAATAGTCACTCCCCCCCCCAAAAAAAAATCCAACAGGAGATGGATTAATCAATTGGATAGAACCAAACAATGGTTTTTCTAGTAGTCATATATGGATGTGAGAGTTGGACCATAAAGAAGGCTGAGAGCTGAAGAATTGATGCTTTCAAACTGTGATGTTGGAGAAGACTCTTGAGAGTCCCTTGGACTGCAAGGAGATCAAACCAGTCAATTCTAAAGGAAATCAACCCTGAATATTAATTGGAAGGACTAATGCTGAAGCTCCAATACTTTGGCCACCTTATTCGAAGAGCCAACTCATTGGGAAAGATGCTGATGCTAGGAAAGATTGAAGGCAGGAGGAGAAGGGAACAATAGAGTATGAGATGATTGGATGGCATCATCAACTCAATGGACAAGAGTTTAAGCAAACTCAAGGGGATAGTGAAGGACAGGGAAGCCTGGCATCTGTGGGGTTGCAAAGAGTCAGACACAACTGAGCAAGTGAACAACAAAACAATGGAATATAATGCAGCAGTTTTTAAAAAGCAACTGCAGCTATATATAAAAAAATTCCATATGTGATATCATCTAAGCAACACTTCTCAAATATCATGCAAGCAAATTAGCTGGGGATCTGGTTAAATGCAGATTCTGATCCTGTAAGTCCGGAATGGGGTCTGAAATTCTGCATTTTCAACAGCTCTCTGCTGTTCCATGGGCTATGCTTCAAGTAAGAAAATTCTCAGTATACTTAGGGATGCATAAAATGATAAAACTGTTTTTCTTTTTAAACAAAAGACAAAGATAAACACTAAATTCAGGAGAGCAGATATTTTTACCGCTGACTGGGAGAGTGGTTGAATAGGTCCTGGTGATGCTTTCTTAAACTGGCTGTTGGGTCCACAAGCATTCTTGTATCTCACATATGTTACATATAGTATCGCCCATATCAAATATTGTATCTTTAAAAAAGAATGAAAAGTGTACAAAAATAAAATTATAGGCAAAGAAGCTAGGTGGCGTCAAAGTCTTGGGTAAATAAAGAAGTTAGTCTTGTTAGCGCTACACTAAACTAAAACAGAATTTACAGAAAAAGTGTTGTCCGTCCACTAAATACTCCGGAAATCCAACCTGTCAGGCTAATTCTTTTCAGCCCGGATTAAAGAGGCAGGATTTGTGCTATCCAAGTTTTTCAAATTTACTGGATTTTATGAATCACCTGGCATTCTTGTTAACAATACAGATTTTCAAGTGACTCCTGTGTAGATTCTGATTCTGGGCGTGCAGAAGTAGCCTGGGAATCCGTACTGAATAGGTTCAGTGGCTTCAAGCCCCAACTGGTAGGGTGAAAAAGCTCCGCCCGCCTCGTAAATGGACTTGCGGTTAGTAGGCTGTGGGGATACCCGATCAGCCCCTGTCGGCTCCGAGAAGCCCCAACACAGTGGGAGGACAGCCCCTCCCCACCCCAACCCCCGCCAAGGTCAGTTAGCACAGTAAATCCATATTAGCGCGGCGGTCACCCCTCTTTCCCGGAACTATCCTCTTTAGCTCTTCTGGAAGTGGCTCTCCAGAGAGGCCCTGAATGACAGAAACCTAAACGAGAGGAAATAATTACGGCACTAGGTAACTTAAAACAGCGCAGACTCGCCTAGGATGCCGCCCCTCCCATTCCAGGCCTCTCCAGGCGTTTCTTCCCTCCGCCTTCCTCAGAGAACAGAGAAGAAACGCGAGATACGAACACGGGGCGTGGCCTCACCCTGACCAATGGAAATGGGAGGCCTGGCCCTGAGTCTTCCTTTCATTGGCGCAGGGTCCCCAAGGCGGCCGGGTCTAGCAGTACTGAGGCGGAAGTCGCGCGGAGGCTGGAATACGTGCCGAGCCTCCGGTCCGGCAACGTTTGAGCCGCCATCATGGTGCGGAAGCTTAAGTTTCACGAGCAGAAGCTGCTAAAGCAGGTGGACTTCCTGAACTGGGAGGTCACAGATCACAACCTGCATGAGCTACGCGTGTTGCGGCGTTATCGGCTGCAGCGGCGCGAGGACTATACGCGCTACAACCAGCTGAGCCGTGCTGTGCGCGAGCTGGCCCGGCGTCTGCGCGATCTGCCGGAGCGCGACCCGTTTCGCGTGCGCTCCTCGGCCGCGCTGCTGGATAAGCTGTATGCTCTCGGCTTAGTGCCCACGCGGGGATCGCTGGAGCTCTGCGATTTCGTCACGGCTTCGTCCTTTTGCCGCCGCCGCCTGCCCACTGTGCTGCTTAAGCTGCGCATGGCGCAGCACCTCCAGGCCGCCGTGGCATTCGTGGAGCAGGGCCACGTGCGCGTGGGCCCCGACGTGGTCACCGACCCCGCCTTCCTTGTCACGCGAAGCATGGAGGACTTTGTCACCTGGGTTGACTCGTCCAAGATCAAGCGGCACGTGCTGGAGTACAATGAGGAGCGTGACGACTTCGATTTGGACGCCTAGCGGATCTCCCCTCGCCAGGACTGCATAGGGAAGCTCAGACACAAGCCTGAGAGTCTGTGAAGGCGCGTCTTCCCAAGAGTGTATGAGCCAGTCGTCGGTTCTTAAGAACTTGCCTCCTCAGCTACAGGCCACGCACGGAGCCAAAGGGTATGCCCTTTTCCACGAAATTTTCTTAGCCTTCGGACAATTGGTAATTCAGTGACTGTCATAAGAAACAATGGGAAGCGGTTTTGTGCTGCACTGGGGAATTGTTTTGTTCTTGTACCTGAAACTGCGGTGTGAATGCAAGGACTTGGGATGGGGGAGGACCTACCCCCGCCTCCACAGGACAATGTGGTTTAATTTAACTCGAATCCTTGCTCTTGTTCGTGATTGAACTGTGTACAGATGTCGTAGAGTTTGGTCTCAAGTTTTCATAAAATAGAGGAGATTTTAGTTTTCAGAGTTCTTTCTCTTGTTTAAAGGAATGCTCTCCTAATGCCAATAAATGGCCTAACTGCTTTTTAAGTGCAAATTTTTGTCTGGGTTTGTTACATAGGGTCGCATCTATAGGTCTCCCTGAATTCAGGAACCCACAGAGAATAGTGATGGCAGCGAGCTGCCTGTGAGTGAGACCTGCCCTGGGTTCCACATGTGGAGGTTGCAGGATGTTGTACAGGGCTGAGCAGACTTGTCAGTTTACTGATCCCTTCCTCAGAATGAGTGTTTTGGCAGAACTCTTCCCCACAGGACTTCCTGTTGCTATTCCAGCCTCAGGAAATACCATATTAGAGGGCTGAAGTGTTTGCTTGCCTAAGGAAATAATCACCCTGTAGCTTGTCTATCTAGCCGTTAGAAGTAGCCCAGGAGGGTCTTGGAAAATTCTTAGGAGTGGAGCCCTCGGGAGGCTCCAGGGCTGCCTGCCCAGAGCAGCAGCTGCACAGCTACTATCCGTCACAGCCCGCCATCACTACCTGCCCAGCCTTTAATTTAGAGAAGGGTTAGTTGCCCAATTAGAGTGGGTTTTATTGAGGGACACAAAGGATGGATTGGGAGTCAGGGAGCCTAGCCTGATGACAGTGGAAGAACATGAAGGGAGAGGATCTGTTCTAATGCAGCCAGCTCACTGGAAGGAAGACTACCGCATTTACTCAGTACCACTACAAGGGAAATAACAAAATGCCAAGACCAGTGGGTTGTTTTACCTGTACCATCTCCATTTCCCCAGGTGTAAGGCAACATTCGGAGAAGGCAATGGCACCCCACTCCAGTACTCTTGCCTGGAAAATCCCATGGACAGGGGAGCCTGTAGGCTGAAGTCCATGGGGTCGCGAAGAGTCCGACATGACTGAGTGACTTCACTTTCACTTTTCACTTTCATGCATTGGAAAAGGAAATGGAAACCCACTCCAGTGTTCTTGCCTGGAGAATCCCAGGGACGGCGGAGCCTGGTGGGCTGCCATCTATGGGATCGCACAGAGTCGGACACGACTGAAGCAACTTAGCAGCAGCAGCAGCAAGACAACATTTGGTGAAGAAACGAGAGGTGACACTGGAGATGACAATAATAGCAAATGCTTCTATTGTATGTCAGACACTTAAGTGCATTACGTATCTTAATCCATTTAATCCAACAATTCAATGACGTGGGGAGCCCAGTTCTCTACTTTTCAAATAAGGGAACTGAGGCAGAAATGGGTCAAACTACCCCAGATTGCATAGCCAAAGTGGTGGAGCTGGAATGCTTCTTTAAAGAGTCAGAACTGGAAAAAAAAAAAAAAAGAAAAAAAGAGTCAGAACTGCCATATGACCCAGCATGACCCAGCAATCCCCCTGCTGGGCATACACACCGAGGAAACCAGAATTGAAAGAGACACATGTACCTTAATGTTCATCACAGCACTGTTTATAATAGCCAGGACATGGAAGCAACCTAGATGCCCATCAGCAGATGCATGGATAAGAAAGCTGTGGTACATATACACAATGGAGTATTACTCATTCATTAAAAAGAATACATTTGAATCAGTTCTAATGAGTTGGATGAGACTGGAGCCTATTATACAGAGTGACTTAAGCCAGAAAGAAAAACACCAATACAGTATACTAACGCATATATATGGAATTTAGAAAGATGGTAACGATAACCCTGTATGCGAGACAGCAAAAGAGATCCAGGTGTATAAACAGTCTTTTGGACTCTGGGAGAGGGAGAGGGTGGGATGATTTGGGAGAATGGCATTGAAACATATATTATCATATGTGTAACGAATTGCCAGTCCAGGTTCGATGTATGATACAGGGTGCTCGGGGCTGGTGCACTGGGATGACCCAGAGGGATGAGATGGGGAGGGAGGTGGGAGGGGGGTTCAGGATGGGGAACACATGTACACCCATGGTGGATTCATGTCAATATATGGCAAAACCAATACAATATTGTAATTAGTCTCCAAATAATTTAAAAAAGAGTTATGTGGGGACTTCCCGGATGAGCCAGTGGTGAAGACTCTGTGCTTCCAATCCAGGGGGTGCTGGTTCAATCCTTGGTCAGGAACAAAGATGTCCCATGGCACAGGGCATGTCCAAACAAACAAAAAAAGTGCAAACATTGTCACGGCCAGCCCTTGGGAAACATCAGGGTTTAGAGAGAGTTCCTGAACCTCAGTTTCCAAGCCAGCAGAGAAGCAGCAGCTCTAGACAACATGCTCGGTCCCCAACAGGGCGTAAAGGTTTGAATTGAACAAGGAACAGGCATTGAGTTGCCAAGGTTTGACTAACATTCACTGAGGTCCTGTCTATGCTAGGCTGCCATTTCTTTCCCTAACAACCCTTACAGGTAGGTGGTAGTATTTAGACATTTTCAGTTCGGCGAACAAATTTGGGAGAACTTGCCCAAAGCTGGGGTTGGGGTCTAGGCTCATGCAGCTCCATGAGCTGCCATTCAGTGCCATTCCTTTAAGAAAGGAAGAAGAAAGAATCCCACTCCTCAGCTCTGGTGGCTGAGCAGAATCTCTTGCCCATTTGAGGAGTGTCCTCAGGGCTCTTAGAATTAGGGATCTTACGGAGAGGGGGAGGGGGGGGATTTGGTGGTTCCAAAAGGCAGAAACCGCCTGCAGCCCTCCAGCTCTCATTAGACCCCACAGGGCAAGGCAGACTGGTCCCTTTGGAGTAGTTGAATCCTGCCCTTATCACGCAAGCAGATACAACTTCAAAGTTCTTGTGAAGGAAACTTGGTTTAGACAGGAGTAAAATTTGAGATTCTTTAGAAAAGCTATTTCTTCTCTTTGGGGAGAAAGAGCGGAAAGAAATAACTTACCAGAACCTGTAACCAGAAACTTTGGGCTTAAAAAACAAACCAAAAAAAACACCAACCCCTCCAAAACAAGTGATTCAGAAGGCCTCCAGGTCTGTGCCCAACTAGCTGTGTAATGATTATTTTACTTGGCCTCTATGCACCTCCATTTTCCTTGTCACAAATATAGTTATATAGAGTGGGGGGGAAGAATGGGAAATTATTATTTAATGGGTCCAGAGTTTCTGACTGAGACAATGAAAAAAAAATTGGAAATAGATAGTGATAATGGTTGTACAACATTGCAAATATAATGCCACTGAATTGTACACTTTAAAAGGGCTAAAATGACAAATTTTGTTTCATACACACACACACACACGCACACAGCTGGGGTAGGAAATGGCAACCCACTCCAGTATTCCTGCCTGGGAAATCCCATGGACAGAGGAGCCTGGAAGGCCACAGTCCATAGGGTCATAAAGAGTCGGGCACGACTCAGTGACTAAACCACCACCATGCACATACCACAGTTTATAAGAATGAAAAGGGAGATGGGTAATAATAGTGCTGACATTAAAACGTATAGAGAGGAATAAATGGCTTAATTCCTGTAAAGCCCTTACAGAAGTTCCTGGCATGTGAGCTGAGCTCCCATCCTCTTTCCCCAGGTCACAGAAGTGCAGGGGAATAAACATATTACACAAAAAAAGCCTAATGGATTAAGAATTGTGCCCCTGGAGAAGGAAATGGCCACCCACTCCAGTATTCTTTCTTGGAGAATTCCATGGACAGAGGAGCCTGGTGGGCTACAGTCCATAAAGTGGCAAGAATCAGACAACTTAGCAACTAAGCAACAAGTTTATGACTTGCCAGGCAAACTGATGCACCCAAATGAGCAACATCCCCAAACACACTCAACAACAACTACAATATAAGTTTTCTTATCTGTGACCTCTAGTTTGACAGAATGGCTCCAGATTAAACTTGTAAAAAGTTTAATTTTTCATGTTCTCTCTGCTGCCTTTGATTAGTCCTTTACTCTCTTCCCACTTACTTGCTTATTTTTGGTGGAGCTTTGAAACATGTCTTTCTTTACAAAATGACTTGGAGAAATTTCCAATATAGTTCTTTCTTTTTGGAAAGAATAACATTTCACTGGTACATCAGGTCATTTTATCATCATATGGCTCTATTATTTTCCTGACTCTTTCCAACTGACTGCTATTACACCCTGTGGCAACAGAACCATAATCCAAACCTCTGGAAACTGACCAAGAATTTGGAATCAAGCATGCTAAGGAGGAAACTGAAACCTACAGAAAATAGAATGGGCATTCTGTCTCTGATCTCTTAACCACAGAGAAGTAAAGAAGATTCTGTCTTAATTCAGTTCAGTTCAGTCGCTCAGTCATGTCCTACTCTTTGTGACCCCATGAACCGCAGCGTGCCAGGCTTCCCTGTCCATCACCAACTCCCAGAGCTTACTCAAACTCATGTCCATTGAGTCAGTGATGCCATCCAACCATCTCATCCCGTCATCCCCTTCTCCTGCCCTCAATCTTTTCCAGCATCAGGGTCTTTTCAAATGAGTCAGCTCTTTGCATCAGGTGGCCAAAGTATTGGAGTTTCAGCTTCAACATCAGTCTTTCCAATGAACACCCAGGACTGAGCTCCTTTAGGATGGACTGGTTGGATCTCTTTTCAGTCCAAGGGACTCTCAAAGAGTCTTCTCCAATTCCACAGTTCAAAAGCATCAATTCTTCGGCACTCAGCTTTCTTTATAGTCCAACTTTCACATCCCTACATGACCACTAGAAAACCATAGCTTTGACTAGACAGACCTTTGTTGACAAAGTAATGTCTCTGTGGTAATATATAAGGGAAAATAGATATTAAGACTAGGGAGGTGGGTTTTTCAGTCCAAGGGACTCTCAAAGAGTCTTCTCCAATTCCACAGTTCAAAAGCATCAATTCTTCGGCACTCAGCTTTCTTTATAGTCCAACTTTCACATCCCTACATGACCACTAGAAAACCATAGCTTTGACTAGACAGACCTTTGTTGACAAAGTAATGTCTCTGTGGTAATATATAAGGGAAAATAGATATTAAGACTAGGGAGGTGGGAAAGGGGTTCAGGATGGGGGATGTATGTATATCTGTGGCTGATTCATGTTGATGTATGGCAAAAACCATCATAATATTGTAAAGTAATTATCCTCCAATTTAAATAATTAAAATTTATTACACAGGGGCCAGGAGGGCAAATTGGTACAAGATCTCAGGAGAGCGGTTTTACATGTATCAAGAAACTTATAAACATACCTTATATACCCTCTGACCTAGAACTGCCCCTTTTAAGAATTCAGCATAAATAAATTATGGATATTTGCAAAAAATTAATTACAGGGATCTTCATCACCATGTATGTGTGTGTCTAAGTTGTGCAGTCATGTCCAACCAACTCTGCGACCCCATGGACTGTAGCCCGCCAGGCTCCTCTGTCCATGGAATTCTCCAGGCAAGAATACTGGAGTGGGGTGCCATTCCCTTCTCCAGGGGAATTCTCCAGAATCTTCCCAACCCGGGGTTCAAAACTGGGTCTCCTGCATTGCAGGCAGATTCTTTACTGTCTGAGTCACCAGGGAAGCCCCCGAAATAGAATAATAGGGAAGAATTGAAAATATGTCCAAAGAGGACCTATTAAATTACCAGATATCTTTATGATGAAGCACAACTACTAAAAATTATTGTAACAAGATATGTAAGGACTCAAGAAGTTAACAAATAAAATGTAAAATAGTACTAATAGTGTTCCATTTTTTTGAAGACATATAAGCATAGACTGCTGCTGCTGCTGCTGCTAAATCGCTTCAGTCGTGTCCGACTCTGTGCGACCCCAGAGATGGCAGCCCACCAGGCTCCCCCATCCCTGGGATTCTCCAGGCAAGAACACTGGAGTGGGTTGCTGTTTCCTTCTCCAAAGCATAGACAAAATAATGGAAAAAATATTGTCTCTGGGTAGTAGTAGTATTGGGATTTTAGTCTTTCTTTGTGCTTTTCAGTATTTTCCAACTTTTCTATGGAGATTGTGCATTATGCTAAGATAAATTACAGTTTTGTATGATCTCAGTTGTTTATCCTTGCAGCAAGTTTTGGGGAAAGAAACAGCTTTAAAAAGCAGTGTTCTTAATCAAAGAGTAACTGAAATGGTCTCATTAAAGAGAAAAGGAGTGACACTAACCTCTCTTAGAAAGAGGCTTGGACAAAGAGCCCAGTGAACTGAAAATAATTTCTTCCCCAAATTCAGTGAATCAAGGAAAGGTCAGCTTGGGGATTCCCTGGTGGCAGTGGTTAGGACTCAGCACTTTCACTGCTGGGGCCTGGGTTTGATCCCTACTCTGCATGCTGCTGCAGTGCAGCCAAAATAAATAAATAAATAGGTAGATACTAAAATTTTTCATCACAAGGGGAAAAGAAAGAAACTTAAAAAAAGGAATGGTCAGCTTGCCTCAGCCTCTGGGAGCCTGGTGTGCCATCACAACTTAGGCCAGCTTCCTAGAGGGGTTAAGTATTAATATGTAGATAACTGAAACAAAAGTTTTATAAAAATGTGTCATTATTGTTAATTTTTAAAAATGCTGGTCCCAACCTACTAAGTTAACTTCACAATTTGATGAGTTAAAACCTTTGTTAAAGTTTGAAAAAGTGCCCTTAATAACACTTCATCCTTTTTCAAATTACTATGGTATTTTAACTTGGAATATTTAAGATATTGTTGTTCCCAGCTGTTGGGTCAGAACATAGGCTCCATCTTTTATTGACTATTTAATCACAAACAAGCTTCCTCCCACCTCAGAGCCTTGTTTGCTCATCTGTGAAATGAAGATAATGTGACGATATCACAAAGCCCTCTAATGAGCTTGTGTGCCCAGATGGACTCTTGGGCAGGCCTCACTGTCAAGGGATGTCCAAGAGACTCTGGCTGGATCTGAAGAATCAAAACAACAGGACTGGGACTTCCCTGGCAGCCCAGTGGTTAAGACTTCTGAGCTTCCAAAACAGGGGCCGTGGGTTCTAGCCAGAGGAGTAGCAACAAAATGAAAGAAGAGAGCTCAGGCCTCATTCTGTGAGTACTTAGGTCAGAGCTTTTGGTATTGCCCAGTTCTGTGCCTAGTCACATGCACCTCTGGTCTGAGCAATTTTTTTTTTAATCAAAGAATAATTGTTTCACATTATTGTGTTGGTTTGGTCTGGCCAATTTCTGTATCAGTTATCTATCACCTCAATAACAGTGTATAACAAACCCAACCCAAAACTCAGAGTTAAAACAGTAAGCATTGATTTAGCTCATGAATTTGCCGGTCACCTGGCACTTCAGATCTTTGCTGGGCTCACAGATTCTGTGATTGAATGTGTATTGGATTAATGACTCTGCTGACTTTGACTATGCTGTCTCTTAAGTCTGGGGGTAGGTTGGCTGGCTGTCAGCTGGTCTTTGCTGTGAAAACTGGCAGCTTGGCTGAGATGCATTTGTCTCATCCCCCAGCAGCAGCAGTTAACTTGCATGGTATTTTAATATTAGTCTCAAGTTGCCTGTGGCTAGTGTGACTGCCCAAGAGTGTGGCTCAGGCATGATGGAAAATTAGCTGTGTCATCACCATGGGCCCCAGGATGAGGCCTTGCATACAGTAGATGCTTAATAACTGCTTCAAATTTAGCCTCTTTGTAGTGACCAGCTGGGCTGGATCAAGGTAAGGCAAAGGAAGGACTTGCCTAGTGGTCTAGTGAGCTCCCAATGTAAGGAGCACAGGTTTGATCCCTGGTCGGGAAACTAAGATCCTTCATGCCTCACAACTCCGCCTTAAATGTGGGCTTCCCATGTGGCTCAGTGGTAAAGAAACCACCTGCCAAGCAAAAGACACAGGTTCGATCCCTAGACTGGGAAAATCCCCTTGAGAGAGACATGGCAACCCACTCCAATATTCTTGCCTGGAAAATCCCATGGACAGAAGAGCCTGGCGGGCTATGGTCCATAGGGTCGCAAAGTGTTGGACACAACTTAGCAACTAAACAACAACAGGGGAACTGTATCCTGCATGCTGCAACTAAGATCTGGTGCAGCCATATAAATATATATTTTTTAAAGGGGAGAAGGCACCCAGGGCACTTGCTAGACCCCAAAAATTAGCACCTGCTTAAATTTTGCACCCTTCATTTGTCTCTCCTTAGCTCCTGCCCTGGTGATAGGCGTGGTGTTCTCAAAGCTCATAAGAAATTAGTACAGAGAAGTCACGGTCCCTGTCTGAAGAAGACAGAGGCTACAGTAAGCTGGCTACTTACATCTCTGGACTTACTGGCAGCTGAGGGTTTGGGAGCTGAGCAAGCCAGAGGAGAATCTAATAGGCCTCACTCTGGGTCTCCCAGGGTCTGGTCATTCTGAACCAACTGTTGTCACATCATTTGCCATAGCCACTTCCCACTGGTATTATGGTGTAGTAAAGAATTTAACTTTGGGGACTTCCATGGTGGTTCAGTGGCTAACACTCTGTGTTCCCAATGCCAGGGCCCTGGGTTCAATCCCCAGTCAGGAAACTAAATCCCGTGAACCACAACTAAGAGTTCTCATACTACAACTAAAAAACAAAAAACGATCCACATGTCACAACGAATAAAGATCCACCACAGCTAAGATAAACAACAAAAAAGTGCAATCGCTCTGTCGTGTCCAACTCTTTGTGACCCCATGGACTGTAGCCTACCAGTCTCCTCAGTCTATGGAATTTTCCAGGCAAGAATACTGGAGTGGGTTGCCATTTCCTTCTCCAGGGGATCTTCCCAACCCAGGGATCAAACCCGGGTCTCCCGCACTGCAGGCAGATGCTTTACCTTCTGAGCCACTGGGGAAATCAAAATAAACAAACAAATATTAAAAAAAAAAAAATACAACTTTGCCCCAAAAGGTCATCACCCTTTCTTCTGGGAGGTAATCCATAAACCTTTGGACTGCCATGTCTGATAGGAATGTTTTTGTTTGCCTGGAGCCCTTGGCACGGTCAGATAACAGCAGTGTGAGTTAGGGTGGGGCTCTGAGCCACACCCACACCATGATGAAGGGTGGGAGTTTTGGAGTAATAGCTGTAGTCTTGAAGGGGCTGAAAACTGGCCCGAGGTGGACAGTAAACCATTTATTTTTTAATTTATTTTTAATTGAAGGATAATTACAATGTTGTGTTGATTTCTGCCATACTTCAACATGGATCAGCCATGGGTATACATATGTCCTTTCTCTCTTGAACCTCCCTCCCACCTCCCATCCCTTCCCATCCCTCTAGGTTGTCAGAAAGTACCGGTTTGAGCCCCCTGAGTCATACAGCAAATTCCATCTAGCTACCTATTTTGACAGTTAACCATTTCTATGTAATAGAACCTCAATAAAGACACTGGCCTGATGATCTTCTCTAGGTGGCAGCATTCTGTGCATATTGTCATCCATGGAAGCTAGCAGAAAAATACTGTCCTGACCCCATAGGGAGAGGACAATGGAAAATCTTAGATCTGGGCTTCTTCCCTTGGATTACTTTATTTTTTTTTTATGGTTGTGCTGGATTCTCCCTGCTGCTTGAGGGCTCTCTCTAGTTGTGTCGAGAAGGCGCTACTCTCTAGCTGCGGTATGCGGGCTTCTCGTGGCCGTGGTTTCTGTTTCAGAGCACCGGTTCAAGGGCCTGCTGGCTTCAGTAGCTGCAGCTTGTAGGTTCTAGAGCGTGGGTTCAGTAGTTGTGAGGCATGGGCTTAGTTGTCCAAGGTACGTGGTATCTCTCCAGAGCCTGGACCAAATCCATGTCCCCTGCACTGGCAGGCAGACTCACCCACTGTACCAACAAGGAAGTCCCCTCCTGCCTGTTTTAAGTTAGGTCTTTTTGGTTGAGCTGTAGTTCTTTTTTATATTCTGGATACTAGCCATTTGTCAGATATTTGATTTACAAAATTTTCTCTGTAGGTTGTCTATTCACTCTTGACAACGTCCTTGTTTATTTTTGCTTCCTGGGTTTGTTTGTTTGTTTGTTTTTGGCCACGCCATGCAGCTTTAGGGAATCTGAGTTCCCCATCCAGGATTGAACCTGGGCCCCTGGGAGTGGAAGCACAGAGTCCTAATCACTGGACTGCCAGGGGATTTCCCACAGTGTCCTTTAATGTACAGAAGTTTTTACTTTTGATGGAGTCCAATTTATCTACTTTTTTCTTCTGTTGCCTCTGCTTTCGGTGTCATAACCAAGAAACCACTGGCAAATTCAATGTCATAAAGATTTTCCCTTGTGGTTTCTTCTACAAATTTTACAGTTTCGGTTGTTCTGGTTTTCTGTTTTCTCAGTTCTAGTTATTTAAGTTTTTAAATATTTTTATTTATTTTGGCTGTGCTGGGTCTTCCTGCTGCTCATGCTTTTCTTTAGTTGTAACAAGCAAGGGCTACTCTCTAGTTTCAGGGCACAGACTTCGCGTTGTGGCTTCTCTTGTTGGAGCACAGGCTCTGGAGCCTGCAGGCTTCAGTCACTGCGGCTCCCAGGTTCCATAGCACAGGCTCAGTAGTTGTGGGCCACAGGTTCAGTTGCTCCATGGCATGTGGGATCTTCCCAGATCAGGGATCAAACCCATGTCTCATGTATTGACAGGCAGATTCTTTACCACTGAGCCACTATCGAAACCCCAGTCCCTTATTTACATACATATACACTTTGGATTTGCTTGCTGCTGGCTCCAAGTTCCATACACTTATGGCTTAGAGCAGTTCTCAACTTGAGCAGGGATCAGAATCACTCGGAGAGCTCATGAAAACAGATGCTTTCTATTCCTTCTGAGTTTCTGATTTAAGAGGTCTAGAGTGGGCCTGAGAATTTGCTTTTTTTTTTTTTTTTTTGGTCATGTCTCAAGGCTTATGGGATCCTTGGCAGTGAAAGATCAGTGTTCTAACAGACTTTTCAGGTGGTCCAGTGGTTGGGAATCTGCTTGCCAGTTTGATCCCCAGTCTGGTAAGATGCTGAAGTTCCAATACTTGGGCCACCTGATGCGAAGAGCCGACTCATTAGAAAAGACCCTGATGCTGAGAAAGACTGAAGGCAGGAGGAGAAGGGGACTGAAGAGTGACAGTCGACTGAGTGACTAACTGGGAAGATTCCACATGCCTCAGGGCAACTAAGCTAGTGCACTGCAACTCCTGAGCCTGCATGCCCTGGAGCCCAAGCTCTGCAACAAGCCAAAGCACTGAGAGTAGCCCCTGCTTGCCACAACTTGCCACCACTCACAGTGATGAAGACCCCGCGCAGTCAATAAATAAACAAAAATGAATCAAAATAGGAAAAACAAAACTCAAGAGTCCTAACCACTGGTTGTTGGGTCGCTCAGTTGTGTCTGACTCTTTGCGACCCCACGGACTGCAGCTCACCAGTCCCTGTCCATCACCAACTCCCAGAGCTTGCTCAGACTCATGTCCATCGAGTTGGTGATGCCATCCAACCATCTCATTCTCTGTTGTCCCCTTCTCCCACCTTCAATTTTTCCCAGCATCAGGGTCTTTTCCAAAGAGTCACTTCTGCGCATTAGGTGGCCGAAGTATGGGAGTTTCTGCTTCAGCATCAGTCTTTCCAATGAATATTCAGGACTGATTTCCTTTAGGATGGAATGGTTGGAATTCTCTGTTGTCCCCTTCTCCCACCTTCAATTTTTCCCAGCATCAGGGTCTTTTCCAAAGAGTCACTTCTGCGCATTAGGTGGCCGAAGTATGGGAGTTTCTGCTTCAGCATCAGTCTTTCCAATGAATATTCAGGACTGATTTCCTTTAGGATGGAATGGTTGGAACTCCTTGCTGTCCGAGGGACTCTCAAGAGTCTTCTCCAACACCACAGTTCAAAAGCATCAATTTTTCAGCGCTTGGCTTTCTTTATAGTCGAAATCTCACATCCATACATTACTACTGGAAAAACCATAGCTTTAGATGGACCTTTGCAAAGTAATGTCTCTGCTTTTCAATATGCTATCTAGGTTGGTCATAGCTTTTCTTCCAAGGAGCAAGCATCTTTTAATTTCATGGCTGTAGTCATGCAGTGATTTTGCAGCCCCCCCAAATAAAGTCTCTCACTATTTCCATTGTTTCCCCATCTATTTGCCATGAAGTGATGGGACCAGATGCCATGATCTTAGTTTTCTGAACATTGAGTTTTAAGCCAACTTTTTCATTCTCCTCTTTCACTTTCATCAAGAGGCTCTTTAGTTCCTCTTCTCTTTCTGCCATAAGGGTGGT
>SJYX01012187.1:502238-537270 GCA_006410675.1 Oreotragus oreotragus
AGCTCAACTGGAATTCCATCACCTCCACTAGCTTTGTTCGTAGTGATGCTTCCTAAGGCCCACTTGACTTCGCATTCCAGGATGTCTGGCTCTAGGTGAGTGATCACACCATCGTGATTATCTGGGTCATGAAGATCTTTTTTGTACAATTCTTCTATGTATTCTTGCCACCTCTTCTTATTATCTTCTGCTTCTGTTAGATCCATACCATTTCTGTCCTTTATTGAGCCCATCTTTGCATGAAATGTTCCCTTGGTATCTCTGATCGTCTTGAAGAGATCTCTAGTCTTTCCCATTCTATTGTTTTCCTCTATTTCTTTGCACTGATCCATGAGGAAGGCTTTCTTATCCCTCCTTGCTGTTCTTTGTAATTCTGCATTCAAATGGGTATATCTTTGCTTTTCTCCTTTGCTTTTTGCTTCTCTTCTTTTCACAGCTATTTGCAAGGCCTCCTCAGACAGCCATTTTGCTTTTTTTGCATTTCTTTTTCTTGGGGATGATCTTGCTCCCTGCCTCTTGTACGATGTCACGGACCTCCATCCATGGTTCATCAGGCACTCTGTCTATCAAATCTAGTCCCTTAAATCTATTTCTCACTTCCACTGTATAATCATAAGGGATTTGATTTAGGTCATACCTGAATGATCTAGTGGTTTTCCCCACTTTCTTCAATTTCAGTGTGAATTTGGCAATAAGGAGTTCATGATCTGAGCCTCAGTCAGCTCCCGCTCTTGTTTTTGCTGACTGTATAGAACTTCTCCATCTTTGGCTGCAAAGAATATAATCCATCTGATTTCAGTGTATGTGAGTACCATGTGATATTAGGTCCAGGCGAGCACCCACTCCAGTAATCAACGAAGCCTCCCTGGATGAAGCAGCCTGTCAGTCAAGGGAGAGTTCAGGCTCTCCTTGGTAGTCTGAGAGATATTCCCTCCTTTATCTGACCTGTAAATTGTTGGACAAGTCCAGCAGGAAGGCAGAAGGGAAATGAGCATTCCACATTATCATCTGTCTATTTTCCTTCTAACAGCCTCAGAGCTCCCAGCCATGGCAGGGAAGTAGCAGTGAAGAAGGTTCTGCTGGGCCTGTCCTCGGGCGTCCCTCTTGGGATCCTGGGGAGGGGCCTGGGTGCCCCGAGCTCGGGGAAGTGCATGTCCAGTCGTCCTGTGAGGAAGTCTGTGTGTGCAGTGCAGGTGCGTGCTGGAGAGGACCCCCGCCGAGCTCCAGCCCCACATGGCCTTGCTTTTCCTCCTAACCCTCCAAGCTCGTTTCCGTCTCAGGCCCAGAAAACAGAAGTGCTCCCCCGCTCCGGCTGGCTCCTTCTCAGCTCCCAGGTCTCAGCTTAAACGTTACTTCAAGGCCAGAGAGGGCTTCCGATCAGGCGGTCACAGCAGCCTCTTCAGGCTCATGCTAGCCTTTATCACACGTCACAATCACATATTTGTCTAATGTCTCTGCCTCTGTTTCCCATGAGGGCCATGTCTATTTTGTTCATATTTCTGAATGGATGAATAATTTCCTCTCATCCTTCTAAACTAGTGCTTGCTCATATGATTTCTAAAGCATATGTCTGAGCTAAATATTTCACCCTTGATACGATGGTTTTGTCCTCAGTACAGAATAATGTCTGTTAAATAGATGGGATGCAGTTCTTGTTTCTCTTCCGTGTGTGTGTGTATCCGTGTGTATAAACACAGATTATATGCACGTTGATCTCCCCCACTAGCAAATTAGTCTAGGGACTGGACAGTGCTTGTGAGGGTTTGCACCTTATTTCCGAGGGTTTCTCAGGTCATGGATTATGCTCACTTTAGCATCACAGAATTTTAGAGGCAGAAAAAGGCCCTTGGAGATGCTCCGAGATGGAGCGGGTACACGCAGACCCCCCCGCGTGGTGTTAAATTGCCTCTAGCCACTTTCCTGTCCCTGCCTGTTTCATACAGTGCCTTTTTCTCGGTGTGAAATCTGTGTGAAGCAGATTTCCAAGTTCCAGCAGCTCCAATGGTTTTTTTTTTTTACTACCTGGTGTTTTCTCTGAGTGTCATTAAATTGCCTTTTGCATCTCCTACAGTCCCTAGGACTGCTCTGGAAACTGTATATCACAGGTATAAGTTTATCTAAGAAAGTTGTGGGGAGAGATACAAATATGTACAAATATTTGTTTATAAAAATATAGGGTGGGAGGAATTGAGAGAGTAGCATTGAAACATTTACATCACCATATGTAAAACAGATAGCTAATGAGAAGTTGCTGTGTGACAGGGCTCTCAGCCCGGTGCTCTGTGACAACTTAGAGGCGTGGGGTGGGATGGGGGCTGTGCAGAGAAGGAGGGGACATATATATATATTTACGGCTGATTCTCATTTTTGTATGGCAGAAGCCAACACAATATTCTAAGGCAATTATCCCCCAATTGAGAATATTTTTTTTTAAAACATAAAAAATAAAAGACTATTCTCTCTGGTCAACTAAATGGTCCGGGGGAGCAGCCACCTGGACTGTCTAGTTGCAGACTTATTTTATGCTTTCAATCCCAGCATAGCCCTCCTCCCGGCAGGAAAATCGCGTTCATTCTTGAAGTTGTATAAGAGATGCTGAAAAATAAAACATAATTTGTATGGACTAAAAAAATGTTTTTAAGAGAAGGGATAAACAGTGATGGGAGATTGACATGTGGGAAAGAAGAAGGTGGAGGAACAAGGAGAGCAGGTAGATTTCTCTGAATTGATCTTGTTTCATAAATTTGACTTTGAAACTCTATAAATGCTTTATGTGATTATAAATAAAAATTAAAATGGGGGGAAAGCAATTTTAAAATATTCAAGATAGAATAAGCCCACTTTCCTGTGTATAATTGAAGGCATAGCCACTCAGAGAGGAAGCGGTTCACAGATCCCCTGGTGGCCCAGTGGGTCGCGCTTTGAGCTTCCTCTTCAGGGGCACAAATGCAATCCCTGGTCAGGGAGCCAGGATCCTAGAGGCCACATGGCCAAACACGCTAACATTTCAATGACAAACACAGTAATTTGATTATATTTTCTTAGTGGAAATACTGAAAGAGCAAGAATGAACCGTCAAAAAATTTAAACTGTTTTTAGTAAATATATTGTTAATAATACTTGTATTGATGTTTTGAAATTACTGTATTTTATCATAGGATAAAACAAATTACTTATGTTGAAATTTTTACTATCAGGGAAGAGAAATGCATATATATGGCCTCCTGATGTATTTTCTATTTTAGAAATTTAGTAGTTCTCTTTACTTTTAAAAAGACTCTGAAAATGTCCAAGCCAGTACCAGGGAGCACCTCTGGTGCCAAACTGTGGTTTCTAAGCACCTTTTATTTCCCTAAAGGCAGTTAGAGCTCTTGGTGAAATGGCTTGATTCCAGGTCTGGGGCAGGATTTATACAACTTGAGCTTAGACCCTCTTTTCATCCTAAGGAAAAAGGGAGAGGAGAGAGAGTGAAACCTGCAGATACGCAGCGGTTCTCAGATCACGGTCCCTGGACAGGCAGCAGCAGCACTATCTGGACACTGGTCCGAAAGGCAAATTCTCAGGCCTCACCCAAGACCTACTGAATCACAAAGTCTGGGGGTGGCCCCAGTCATCTGTTTTTACAAGGCTTCCTGGTAACCCTGAGACCCACTGGATTAAAAGAAACTGGAGACATAACAGTCAGATACAAAACATGAAGTTTATTTGGATGCTGAATCAAGCCAGTTAGTTTTAAAAAAAATAATAAAAATAAAATTATGACGCAATCAGGAACATATCTACCGACGCTTGTTTGGTGATACTAAGCAATCATGCTCATTGTTTTAGATGTGATAATGACACTGTGGTTTTTTAAAAAGAATCTTTTTCTTCTAGAGCTGTATCCCGAAATATTTTGGGGTGAAACATGATTGGGTCCTAGGATTGATTTTTAAAAATAATTTTAGACTGAGGGCAGGCAGGGGTATAGATGAGACGAGTCTGGCCGTTAGTTGGTAGCTGTAGCTGCTGAAGCTGGGTGGGTATCTAGTGGTTCGTTCTCCTGTTTTTTCTACTTCTGTAAATGTTTTGAGAGTTTTCATTTTAAAAAAGAATAACAACCAGCTGGGAAGAAAAAAAAAAGCAATTTGAGAAGTCAGGTAGCACACTCATTAAGTCTCAGCTCTGATCTCAGCGCTGTGGCCCTGAGGAAGAGTTGCTCTGTTTCACTCCTGCTGAGGGTCAGGGACTCTGCTGTACAGTAGCATCTCATCTTATCCCTTCCAGGAGCCTCTTAAGTATTATTAGTCTCATTTTTCAGAAGTAAGAACTGAAGGGAATCCCTTGTGGTCGGTGGTAAAGAATCCACATGCAATGCAGGACATGCAGGTTCGATCCCTGGGTTGGGAAGATCCCCTGGAGGAGATGGCAACCCACTCCAGTGTTCCTGTCTGGAAAATCCTCTGGACAGAGGAACCTGGTAGGCTACAGTCCATGAGGTCGCAAGAGTCGGTCGTGACCGAGCAACTAAATCACCAGTGAGAACTGAAACTCACCTGCTCCCTCATCTTAGCATCGGGAAGCAATGGAGCTCTGGAGCCTGCTGTTTTCACCCTGGCGTCTTCATCCTGTGACAATGAAGGTTTTTAGTTCAGAGAGACAGCAGACACTTGTATGTAATTCCTTGTCTTCAGTGCTGGATAGAATTCAGGGCGTTCAGGGTGCTGTGAGAGTGCAGGCGATCCCACCGCTTGGCAGACGGTCTCACAGCACCTACTTTGAGCCAGTCGCTGGGGAGTCAGAGGGAAGAACTGAGTTCTGCCCTCAGGGAGCTTGTGTTGTAGGTGGGGAAGCAGACAAGTAACAATCTGTTACAGTCCACCGTGAAGTGGGAAATGTTAGGGAAGCCCTGGACACGATGGGCACCCAGAGGAGCAGTAAGCAGCTGAGGCTGTGGTGGGGAAGGCTCTCAAGGAGGGCCTCCTGGAGAAGGTGCTGTCTGAGCTGACTTCAGAAGGAGAGGTAAGGTTAGGCAGGCAAGGTGAGCAGTAAGCGTCCTTCCTGTCTTCAGGGAACCTCTCCTCTGAGTCTCTGTCCTCTGCAGTGTGACAGGAGGGTCAGGCATCATCCCTGTTTGCAGATGTGGACCCAGGGCTCCGAGTGAAGAGTGACTGTCCCAGAATGTGTGGCCTGCGAAGCCGCGGCCAGAGCAGAAGTCTCCGGGCTCTCAGCTTGAGGAGGAATCAAAGAAAGCCTCGTGTTTTAATTAGGATCTGTTTTGGAAGCACTGTCGAAGTCCTTGTAGCTGACACGATTGGTTAATCTTAAAAGTAGGTTAAAGCAGGGAATCAAAAAATGATACATACCTTAAACATCTCAGTTTAACTTAAAAACAGTTCAATGTACATTCATTTGCCATTCTTTTGATGTCAGGCCAGGGCCTTTCCTTTGAATATGGGTCTGCTGATTGAAGTTCCCCGTCTCCTTTCTTTCATAAACTACATCCATAATGTATGTCTGTCACTTCCGATTTCTGTTTCTTGAAGATGAAGAAAAAACTTAGGTACTTGCGAAGCAGTTTGAATGTAGAATTCTCCTGGACTGTGTTCCTCCCACATCTTTTAGAGTTGACTCACCCACACCTAATTTGGCGGAAATGTGTGTTTTTTTTTTAGTGACTTGCCTTTATCAGGTCTTCTTTGAAACATATGGAGGTTTTCTTTCAACCGGTTCTGTCTTTTATACACATATTTCATAAGTTTACTTAAAAATTAAATCACGTAGCTGACTATAAGAGCCATAAGCAAGTTCGGGGACAAACTAAAGCGTTTCTCTGTCAGTCGGGAGCAGAGGCGTTTCAGCGGAGCACGGGGTGGCCTGTGCCAGGCATCTCACAACCCAGGTGTTTTATGAGGAAGGGAGTGTGCTTCACCCCATGCGCCAGTTCAGTGACGACTAGGCAGGAGGGCTTCTGCATGCGGGCATGCGTGTGTGCTTGCGTGCGTGTGTGCGTGCTAAGCCTCTTGAGTCGTGTCTGACTCTTTGCGACCTCTTGGACTGTAGCCTGCCAGGCCCCTCTGTCCATGGGCTTCTCCAGGCAAGAATACTGGAGTGGGTTGCCTTGCCTGCCTCCAGAGGATCTTCCTGACCCAGGGATTGAACCGGCACCTCGTTATGTCCCTCGCGTTACAGGGAAGCCCGAGTCTCCACGGCCTGCATCTTAACTCTAGGGGCCTGGGGACTGCGGGCTGTCATCCATCTACTCTCGCCCCATCTCTGAAAAAGTCAAAGCAGGCTCTCCTGATAGATCATACTCTCCCTAATAATATCTTTATTTCCCCTTTGTAAGATGTAAGCCTTAAAAAGAAACCAGCATTATAGTTTTTGGGGGGGAAAACTCAATTCTGATAAATTAAAAAATATGAAAAATATTCCAAATCCCATCTCTCAGAAATGGAACACTGTAAACATTTTCGTGATGTCTCTGTTGTCAGAGGGTTTAGATTTCTTGATATACACGCCTATGGATAGAGACATATGCGTTCAGTTTTGTGAAACTGGCGTGCCCTGGTACACAGGAGCCGTTCTGGGCTCTTTTGTCACTAATTAGCATCATCTCTCAATGTCAGTGAATGAAGTCCTACAACATCATTTTTAATAGCTGCGAAATTACTCTGTTGTATATAAGTACCATAATTAAGTTACCTAAATCCCTATCGAAACAAATCAGGTTGTTTATTTCATCCTGCCGTGAACACTGCTGAGGTGAACATCCTGGAGCCAAGGCATCTTCTCGGGCCTGCACCGCCCTTCCTTGGGGGTAAATGTCCAAGCGTAGACTCGCCAGGTCGAAGGGTTAAGCGCATCCTAACATCCGGTGCAGCTCAGCAGGCCTGGGGGCACCCTGGGCTGCCCGGGTTTGCAGCTCCGCCAGTGGTCCTGAGGCCTCACTCTGGCCGGCAGCACGTGGCTTCTAGCTTTTACTCAAGTACCTTTGTTTGGAAGGTTGAGTGCTTTTTATATGGTTTTGCAATTCTTCCTATATGACCTGACATTTCTATTCTTTTTTTTTCCTAAATCCCCTTCTCTTTAGACGGGAGAACTGAAGGCAGAGATCAGCAAACTCCACAAAAAACTGTTTGAACAAGAAAAGAAGTTGCAAAACACCCTGAAGCTGTTGCAGCTGAGCAAGAACCAGGAGAAGGTCATCTTTGACCAGTGTGAGTGGTGGTGGGGTGGCCGTCATGTCTGGGTCCTACCTCTGGGCAGACTCAACACAGCCCTGGGTTGTCCTGACACCTCCTGTGTTTGGGTTTCCTTCCGTCCTTCACCTTGGAGTGGGTGCCATTGCCTTCTCCTCATGGAAAAGCAGATCTTTTCAAATTCCTTTTACCACAGCCTTTTTTTTTCTTTTTTTGAGGTAGATTTCCTAACAGCTTTTGGTGTAGTATTTGGGTCAGTAGTTTGGGACTTGATCTAGTTTAGAGCATCTCAAGGTAAAGGATTTTCTTCATCTCTGAGGTATAATCCCTAGAACATAATGGTGTGATAAAGGTAGTTGGGGGGACAAAGTAAGGAAAGAAAGAGGGTCACATCCTCCAGTATAGTAGGTGAGGTGGTAAGAATGTATATGGATGCAGATAATGAAGGTGAGAAGCTGAAGTTCAGGGTGAACAGGAGATGAGTTGATTACTAAGAGCTGGTGAGGTGGAGGTTCCACTGTCACCGTTTTCTGTCCTCATTCTTTTACGTGTATTTTCATTATAATATATACACGAAGTGAAAGTGTCAGTCACTCACTCACGTCCGATTCTTTGCAGCCCCTTGGACTGTAGCCCTCCAGGCTCCTCTGTCAGTGGAATTCTCCAGGCAGTAATACTGGAGCAGTTTGCCATTTCCTGTTCCAGGGGATCTTTCTGACCTAGCATTGAACCTGGGTCTCCTGCCTTGCAGCAGATTCTTTACCATCTGAGCCACCAGGGAAGCCATATGTGTATATATATATATTTATATTTATATTTCTTTTCTTTTTAATATTTATTTGCTGCATGGAGTTCTTAGTTGTGGCAGGCAGGATCTTCAGTTGCATCTTGTGGGATCTTCCCTAACCAGGGATTGAACCTGGACCTCCTGCATTGGAGAAGTCTTATCCGCTGGACCACCAGGGAAGTCCCAGGACATAAATTCTTTGTCAGTGTAAACTCAGGAGCAGCACAGTCCTGTTGACTGTTTTTGTTTGTTTTTTTAATTTGTGGAAAATTGCTTTACAATGTGTTGGTTTCTGCCATACAGCAACTCTAATCGTCATAATTATATATATATATCTGCCCTCCCTCTTGAGCCTCCCTCCCTCCCCCATTCCGCGCCTTTGGATCATCACAGCGCCAGGTGGGGCTCCGTGTTAAATATTCACGGCGGCTTCTCTGTGACACACGATAGTGTGTGTGTCAGTGCTGTCTCTCAGTTCACCCCGTCTTCACCTGTCGCCGTTCTCACCACAAGTCCATTCTCTAGTCGGATCATCAGCCTCGTTCACGTTCAACACCATTTTTTGTGTTCCCAGTTAATGCTCTCAGAGTGGTTAATTGACGTCCCTTCAGATTTGGGGCAGGAATGGATTGTGGTCGTGTGCCCTGTTGGAAAAAGAGCCCTTATCGTGGCTTCCCAGGTGAGTAGCCGCTCCCACACCCCTGCCAGCGTGCCTGGCTTGCAGCTTTAGAGGTTCTCTGCATGCTCTGTGTTCCTTATCTGTCCGGCAGCTGTGCCCGCCCAGGGATTGAAACGCTTTTCTGCGGGAGGGATTTGGTGAGAGCCATCCTTGGCCTGATGGCATCCGTGCAGAGTGTGGAAGCAAGAAGGGGAGGAGAGCTTGATGCCTGCTGTAACTGTCTTTCCCCACAGGGTTCTACCAGTGCCTACACCAAGAGTGGCTACTGTGTCAACACATTTCCTTCTCTTCTGCCAGGAGGCAACAGGCGAAACTCAACAACAGAGAAAGGTGCCTACATAAAGTTGTCTTTATTAAGTTTTATTATCAGTAAGAGACAGTGCTTGGTTACTTGCTTAGTTGTTTTAAAGACCCACTTTGAAAGGACACCTTTGGAACTGCACCAAGATACTGTTCTGCCCACTGGGCGCTCCTTCAAGGTCAGGCCTCCTCAGTTGCAGAATAGTTGCCACTTGTGAGGCCTGCTGAATTAAACCCCTGAATTAAAGTCAGTGCACCTTCCCCATGGGCTTCCGTCACAAGGTGACAGGTGCGATTTTCTGGGGAAAGGTCCCTCAGAAGACCAAGTGTAGCATACAGGAAGCTGTTGCTGGGGCTTCCTGCCAAATTCCCTTTTCGCCTTTATCTTTGTCCTCACCCTAGCTCCCTCCCACCTGGGCCCAGCAGAGGAGACTAAAGGTTAAATAACTTGCCCGCAGTCATCCAGCGAGGAGTTGGCAGAGCCGGGCGACACAGTTCTTGTGTCTCTGCCGGCTCAGGCTCCCTTGGTGCTTCCTGCTGTCCTCTGTCCTGAATCCCTCCGTTTTGTTTTTTTTTTTTCACTCTGGCCTGAAATGGGCCCTCCCCTGCCTCCCACCCTGTTATTTCAGTCCTCGGATCCCACCAGACTGTTCATATCCTGTCTGTTCGTGAAGCATTTCCTGATGTCCAGTCCCCTTTTCCTGGAACTCTCATTTCTCTTAGTTTGTGCTACACATTGCAGCCCTTGGTTTTCTCTTCGATCACCTTATCTCCTCAACTGGATTGTAACTTCCCTAAAGGCAGGGATGACTTACAGTTAATACTCCGCACAGAAAACAGTGTCTATGATAGGAACTCAAAAGTAATTGTCAACTAAAACGGAAGGTTACTTGCCTTCAAACTTGAGCTTCTCTTAAACCTTATCTAAAGATTCAGAGATCCCATGTGGCATGGCCTTGACCCCTCCTATGCTGACACACCTCAGGCCACCTTTGGGCTATACCAGGCAGCCAGAAAAGGCTGTGAAGAACTTTGTCCCTTAGTGCTGCGGCTCCCTGTGATCACTGAGGGTTGTTGGATGTAGTTCCCAAGCCCCGAAGATGGGGCTCCCTAGATTATGGTGGAGGGAGCCCTGATGGGAACCGTGTACGGACTTTCTGCCTGCAGACTACACCATTCTGGACTGCATTTACAGTGAGGTCAACCAGACCTACTACGTTCTGGACGTGATGTGCTGGCGGGGACACCCGTTTTATGACTGCCAGGTAAGGACTGATGCTCTCCTCATGTCTTCTGCTTTCTTCTCTCTTCCCAGAAAAGTGGCTCAGCACGTGGGTTTGGTCCGTGACCAGCTTCTTGATGTTTACAGGATGTGGTATATCAAGAATATCACCTAATGTTCCTTGCATCTTTGAGTGTGTTTAAATTAGCTTCATGTCTAAAAAGAGGTAGGAGGAACTAAAGGAGCATAGCCATGCTCGAGGGGAAGAAGGAGAAACAGAGTGGAGGGATAGGCTGGGACTTCGTGGACGCTGTAGCCTCCCCTCTCTCCAGAGTGTGGGAGGCTTGCTGGCAGGGAAGGCTGCGGATGGAGGGGATGCTGCCTCGTGCAGGCGGCACCAGGGAGAGGAGGTGGGATGGTAAGTAACATCAGGTAGACTTCTGCCACCCCTGCTCCTTGCCAGCCGCATCCTGACCCTGGATGTCAAGGCCTCCTTAGTATGACGGAAAGGGCATGAGTCCCTGAGGGGCTAGCTCTGGAAGCAGATTTTCCAAGTGAGGAGATGCCACCCGCCCAATATTCCCCCCTCAGGTTTCACCTTCCTACAACATTTTTCTCAGATTGGTGATACTTAGAAGTAACAAGCAGTCATCAAGAGAGGCCAGGTCACCCCGCAGGGTCCATCTCTGCCCCTGTGCTCCCCCACCCTTGTCCCGGCTCTGTTTGCTGTTGTTTAGTCACCAAGTCATGTCCAACTCTTTGCAACCCCATGGACTGGAGCCCACCAGGCTGCTTTGGAATTTTCCAGGCAAGCACACTGGAGTGGGTTGCCGTTTCCTACTCCAGGGGACCTTCCCAACTCAGGGGTCGTACCCACATCTCCTGCATTGGCTTCTTTACCACGAGCCACCTGGCAAGCTCTGTCCAGTTTTATAGTAGTGGGTTTTTAATGCTCCCTCTCAGTTTTTAATAGTTTATCATTGTAATTCTCAATGTGTGACCTCAGAAAGTTGTTCAAAATGCAAATTCTTCAACCTGTTGAATCAGAAATTATGGGGGTGGGGCTTATGTTTTAACAAGCCTCCAACTGATCCTCACAGAGGCCCAAGCATGCGACTCACAGGTTATCACCATAGGCTGCTTCTTTCCATAGCCATTACCCCAACCTGAGTTTCCAAATCGTGCCAGATGGTGGTAGTTCAGAATTTGAACATGCATCTAATTCAAAAAATAATAGCCAAGCCAAGCACTTTGTGAGCATGATTTCACTGAATCCCTTACAACTCTAAAAGATAAGTATGTACTATTGTTTTTACTCCTGATCGTTTAGATATGAAAGCTGAGAGCCACAGATGTTAAGTACCTTGCCCAAACGCAGAGCCAAGCCCCAAACTCAGAATTCACAAATTCAGTCCAGAACCTATTTTTCTTTAATTCTGTTGAAGGATGTTTCGTAACATACATTCACAACCTACAAATTTAAATTTGGTAACTAAAGCCACCTATATTTTGATAATATAAAGAAAAAAGACTTTAAAAAAAAAAATTTGGTTTTGGAAATTTGAAAGAAAAAGAAAAGCCCCTAAATATCAACAGAAGGGTATGTATCAGAAGTAGTAGTTTATGAGAAGTTACAACTACAAAGTAGTTTCTAACGCTCAGGTAAAGTAAGACAAAAGTTAACTCAGTGTGCTTTGGAGTTGCAGAGTCCTAGTCCTGTGGTAATGCCGTGTGCACTTGGGTGAGTGACACAATCTCTCTGAGCCTGAGTCCTCACTCGTAAAATGGAGATCGTAACAATACAATTTGGAGAGGATGGTTGATGATTAATACGATTATGTGCGGAAGGTCCTTAGCATGGAGCCTGAGACATAGTAGGCCTTCAGTGATAAATGTTGGCATTACTACTATTAATAATCCTTTTGGATTTAAGGAAAATAATATCCAAAGATTTTATGACATCTTCCTGACCTTATAGCAGTGTTTTAACAGAATTGAGGGTAATGAGAGGAGGGCTTAGGTTTTCATCAATCAGGTGACTCTTTTTTTCAGTTTTATTGAAGTCTAACTGACATACAGTACTGTGTAAGTTCAGGGTGCACAGCGCAATGATCTGACTTACATAGATGGCACAGTAAGTTAACACCCATCATCTCATACAGACACCAAAAAAGAAAAGAATAGTTTTCTTTTCCTTGCCATGAGAACGCTTAGGATCAGCAGCTCGCAACAGCTGTCTTGTATACCAGACGGCAAAGTTAACCATCATCATCGTGTTGCGCTTTCTGTGTCTAGTGCTTATTTGTCTTATAACTGGACATCTGTGCCTTTGGAGCCTCAAGCAGATTTTTAGAATGGGATGTTTTTGTTCGTAAAACAATATTTTGTTCATGAAACAGTGAGCCTTATTTCATCTTTCCCTGTCTCTTTGGCAGACTGATTTCCGATTCTACTGGTTGCATTCAAAGTTACCAGAAGAAGAAGGACTGGGAGAGAAAACCAAGCTCAATCCAGTAAGGCCTGGTTAGGACTGCAGAGCTCTTCCTGGGGATCAGTTTGGAGTGCTCTGTTGTCTGAATTCAATCATTATGGATAAAATTATCTTTATTTTTTCCTTTTGAAGCAGCATGGCATAGTGGGAAAAGTATGGACTTAATAGTTATCCAGATTCCAGTTTTGGCTTTTAACAATTATTTGGTTAAGTTAATATCTTCACTTGGCTTTAATATCTTCATCTGTTTAGTAGGGTTAATAACACCTACCTTACAGAGCACAATGATCTGACTTACATAGATGGTACAGTAAGTTAACTGTTTGGTTCTGTGAACCAAATGATGTAAATGTGCAAGGATTGCTAGCATAATACTTAGAGCGAGCACTCAATAAATAGAAGTTGATAGAAAATGCTAATAACTTCTTTTATTAATAATGCTATTTAGAATGCTAGTATGGTAGTTCTCAAACTGTAGCTTGCATCCATAGCCACTGGAGGCTTGTTGAAATTCAAGCTCCTGGGCTTCACCCCCAGAGTTTCTGATTCAGTAGGTCTGGGGTAAAGCCTGAGAGTTTGCATTTCTAACAAGTTCCCCAGTGAAATTGATACTGCTGGTCCATGGACCACACTTTGAGAACCCCTGCTTTTATATCTGAGCTAAGGGTGACCTCATTTAGTGAGTTCCCCCTTTTTATAGATGAGGATGCAGGCTCAGAGAGAGGGTGCTGCCTTCCCCAAGGTCCCACGGTCCAGGATGATAGCCCAAGGGTCTTTGCTATTCGCTCAGGGATTAAACACAGGACGGCTATTTTCATTGTGTTTTATTTGTTAAGCTCTATAGACTGGCATTTGCTTGGGTGGCTTACAGCATTTTTAAAGGCACCTAGATAACCAGTTACAGGAAGTAAATGAAGCCAGTACTTCCAGTGACGTTGTCAGTAAGGTCCAGGAAGAACACGGGTGCTGCTTCCTGAGACACTGTTCTGTGTGCTCTGCGTGTCCTTCTCACTGAGTCTGCATGGCAGCCCTATGCAGTAGAAGCTTTGTATAGACAGGAAAATGGAGGCATATGGAGATTAAATGATTGACAGAGGTGCACTTCGGACCCAAGCAATCTGACTGAGAGGTTGTCATAATTCTCATCACTTTGTTAATGTTGCTTTAGTATAAAATGTTTTGCTGTTGTGGCATTTCACCAGCCCTTTGTTTGGGGCAGCTGTCAGCGTTGGGAGAATAACAGAATCCCCACACTTAGTACAGGGTAGTGGTTCACAGTCTTGACCATATGTTAAAATCAACTGGAGAGCTTAAAAAACAAAAATGCTTGGGTCCCACCCCAGAGCAGTTCAGTCAGAATTTCAGGAGGAGGCCTGGACATCAGTAATTTTTGAGTTTCCCAGATGGTTCTCCTGTAAAAAACCAGGTTGAGAATTCCATGCCTAGTAATTCAGAGGATAAGTAGAGGGGGCTGGCTTGGGTGAGATTTAAAATTTTCTTCTTTGATATATTGTTAGCTCTTCAACTGCCGGAACCCATGGTTTGTAACATATACTAATTATTCTAATTTATGTTTCAGTTTAAATTTGTAGGACTGAAGAATTTCCCTTGTACCCCTGAGAGCCTGTGTAAGGTGCTATCTATGGACTTCCCTTTTGAGGTAACAAAACCATTGTCTTTATTGCTCTGATGTGATTGTGGAACACATGGAAACTCGACTACATGGAGTCTTAAGAGTGCCTCTGACTTTGCTAAGTCAAAGCATCAGAAAAAGGGCTGAAAGCTGACTCTCGAGAAAGGATATGCTCATGACCCTTCAGAGTCAGATAAGTCAGAAGACCAGAGCTGGAAGGGCCCTGAAAGGAAAGCTCATCTCACTCCTTCATTTTACAGCTGGAGAAACTGAGGCCCAGAGAGAGCTGAGGGTTCCATTCCTGGGTCCTTGTGTCCTCTGTGTGCTATAAGCGTGAGAATCAGCCCCGTGTTTGACTGCCACTGCTGATTACGATGTAAAGGCGCTTCTGTGGCTGACAGACTGCAGGGCTTTGAACTCCTAATCCTTCCTTCCTCCGACCAGCAGATGGTCCCCAGGGATGGCAGTGCATGCTGCGCAGTGACAGGGCAGCAGAGTGACTAACTTGTCCCAGGTTGCCTAGGACCTCCGGGGTTTTAGTGCTCAGCTCAGAGTCTCAGGTCCTCAGGGTCTGCTCAGCCTTGGGGCCTTTTGTGCTCCTCAGAATGTGCCTGTTACCCTCTACACAGACTTCCTTTGCCCATCATACCCTTTAAAATTCTGCCTAGTCACCCACAAGTATTTGCTTGAACTGAATATAATTTTGCTAAAAGGATCACAGCTTCCCGAATAAGGAAATAGCAAAGGCTGAGCTGCCTTCATTTCTGGGAGTCAATTAAGAAGGTGGTAAGAACACCATCTTTATTTATAACCCTTATGCCCCAGTGACAATAAATGCTTTTTAGAGATGAGTCACTGAATCACAGAAAAAAAAAATATGGGACTGTGGGAGGTCTTCCCGTTGAGAAAAACTGAGTTTCCCAGAACGTAGCTCTCAAACAATTTAGGGGGAGGTTCAGGCAGCCAGAAATGCTGGCTGTTTGACCGGCTGCTTCCCTTGCACTCAGCAGTCTGGCATCTTGGAGGGGCTTGTCCAGTTTCCCTGTGTGGAGCACATCCCCCACTCCTGGGACCTCCAGGTGGTAGTAAGTACATGGAATCAGAGGAGAGAAGACCTGGGCTCAAGGTGGGTTTCTCCTTCATCCTCAGTGTGTTTGGGGGAGGCCCCAAAACTGGAGCCGGAGCAGCCCCAGCTCTCAGACACTTTCATGGTGGGTAAGAGAGTGGAATGGGGCTTTCCTGGTGGCTCAGATGGTAAAAAATCTGCCTGCAGTGCAGGAGACAGATTCCATCCCTGGGTCTGGAAGATCCCTTGGAGAAGGGAATGGCTACCCACTCCAGTATTCTTGCCTGGAACATTCCATGGGCAGAGGAGCCTGGTGGGCTATAGTCCATAGGGTCGCAAAGAGTCGGACACACTGAGTGACTAACACATACTTCAAGAGGGTGAATGCTGCTGCTGCTGCTAAGTCACTCCCTGGGGTGCTCACTGAGGTCGCAGCTGACAGACCGCCTGTCGCTGCTGGACGCCACTGAGGCTGAGTCTTCGGGGGAAGGGGTCCGGCGCTGTCAGGCAGAGCTGGGCTCTAGGCACCCTCTGCCTGGGGCCAGCCCTTCCCCACTCTGCCCATCTCGGTGGGGGCTTCTTGCTCGGAAGGTGGGCGGTGCTGTTCAGGTGCGGGGGCCCCTTCAGACTTGGGCCAGCCGAGACGTGACTCGTTGGGTACTTTTAGTGCCACGATGCTTACTCCCCTCTGGGTCCCCGCCCCTTGGCGAGTCTCAGGAAAGGTGCTCCCTCTCCCCAGAAAGATGCACACGACGGCGTACACACAGATTTGCACATGGTATCCGGGGACTTAGGGTGCCCAGAAGCATGACCCTGGACCCCAGCTAAGAACTTCTGCCTGTGGTGTGGGGCTGGGGTGGCGCAGGTGGCGGCAGGCGCCTCCAGGAGTCACTGCACCCGGCTAGAAACAAGGCCACGGCATCTGCGCCCGCCCGTGCCACAGGGTGCGCGCAGGCTCCGTTGCCTCCAGAGGGAGGCTTTTATGAGGCGAGAAATAAGTGTTTTCTCGAGGCCACTGCATGGCAGCTCTTCAGAATAAGCCAACGGGGGGTCGGTCTCAGGCTCGCTGGCCAAGGTCCCAGTCCAGAAGCCTGTGTGTCCTCCCTGGGTGTAGATGGAGTCCCTGGCTATCTCGGAGGCCCATTGAGGGCGCATCCTGATCTGGCCCGTCTCCGTCACTGGTGGCCTTCCTGCTGCTCCTGGCGTCTGGGGGACGGACAGGCTGCAGGGAGAAGCCTCTCCCTTTACAGCTGTGCCCTGAGGCGGGCCCTCCGCCTGCCCATGGGTTCCCATGCGCTGAGCCTCCACCCACAGCCACGGAGCCCAGGGGCCTGTGAGGTGGTCCCGCCCTACCCGCTGCTCCAGGCGGAGCGGGCAGCCAGCGCAGGGAGCCGCCCCATGTCCGTCCATCCGTCCTCCCTGTGGTCAGGCACCCACCATGGGGCTGCAGTGCCCTCCTGCCTGGCCCTGGCCTGCACACCTGTGTTTCCTTGGAGCGGGCACTTCCTATTCCCAGAGCGGCTTCTCCGGGGGATGAGGGCTTCGAGACGGGCAGGCCTCTCCCCTCCCCACACCATGGCCCAGCCCACAGAGGTGGGCTCGGGGGTCCCCCTGGCCCTGCCGGGCCTCAGTTTCATCTGTAACATGGTGTCTCATGCCCTGCCTTCTGGCGTCACAGAGCTGGTGGCTTAGACTTGAGGAGGGGTCTCTGGCCCACCCTCTCTGATGGGTCACTTGGTCCCGGCTGTGTGATGAGGTAGACACCTCTGGGTCTGGATGCTGCAGGGCTGTCCACAGGCCTGAGCCACTTGGGGCTGGAGGCCTCCTCCCTGCCCTTGGCTGGTCCACCGATTGCGGGGCATCTGTGTCTAATCGCCCCGCTCTTTCCTCTCTTCTCAGTGGTGGTGACACACAAGGTCCTTCGGAAGGCCAGAGGGAACCTGGAGGTAATGTCGCTTTGAGACCGTTGTGCGGAGGGCGGGCCAGGGGTTGGGGCTGGCAGTGGTTTCCTTTTGAAAGATGAAGGTGAAACCGGTCCCCTGCTCTCCGCCAGCTGTAGTTTCTGCCCGCAGTGCATGGAAAGCTTCGCTTTATCAGGTTCTAGTTATGGGTGTGTTGTTTTTAACTGGTGAGAAATGCAGCAAATGGTGCCTGACACATAGTGGGCACTGGATGCATATTTCATTATCATCTGGCTCTGTAAATATTTACTGATCAAACAGCATGTCTTTGAAAGTAGTTTCAGAACTACTCACCTTTAACCCTGTCAGGGATCACACCAGAAACCCTCCATGTGACCTAAAATTTTCATTTTTCCCCCCTCTCCCTTCTCCTAGCTCAGGCCCGGGAGTGCCCACCCTGGAACGTCCAGTCCCAGCCGACCAGGCTCCTGAGGAGAGCTTTGAGCCAATAAAGCTTGGGGTTCCCGCTGAGCTCGTCCTGCCTCTCTGTCACGGGCGGGGCTCCTGCTTCGGAGGNTCCATGTGACCTAAAATTTTCATTTTTCCCCCCTCTCCCTTCTCCTAGCTCAGGCCCGGGAGTGCCCACCCTGGAACGTCCAGTCCCAGCCGACCAGGCTCCTGAGGAGAGCTTTGAGCCAATAAAGCTTGGGGTTCCCGCTGAGCTCGTCCTGCCTCTCTGTCACGGGCGGGGCTCCTGCTTCGGAGGGGAGAGGGGCTGTCTGGTCTCTTCCGATGCCCACCCACCATCTATCTCCATTTCTCTCTGGCCTTAAGCGGTCCTTCAGAAGCCCGCCCCCACCCTGGGCCTGCAGAGCGAGCGCTCCATTGCTCAGTCCGGCGCGCACCCTGAGGCCTCCGGGGGGTGGGGACTCTGGGGTTGTCCAGGCCACTCGTGTGGCCGCAGGACAGCCGAGCGACCAGCCCAGGTCCCCCGTGCCCTCCTGTCCTTCCAGACCCCGAACTGGGCCCTCTGCCGCTAGCCCGTCAGCTCCCGAGGCGATGGTGGTGGAGGCGACAGGATCGCGTCCGCTGGAGGCCTGGGGCTCGGGAGGCAGAAGCCGGGGCCCCCACCTCTGCTGCTCACCAAGGGATGGGCAGGTCGGCGGTCAAGGAGGACCATCTCTGCTTGGCTTCCTGTCATATGAGCACTCATCTTAAGAAATACTTGCGCACACGTACCTGAGTCCATCCCAGGATGGGAAAGCTCAGATTTAGTTGTAATGTGGCAGCTCCTTTTTCTAGAAGTCTCACAGCCGAGCTCCTCAGAGGAAGCTCCAAACAGTGCGCGGGGATGGGGGAGGGGATGCAGGCGGGGGCGGGGATGGGCATGTGGTACAGTGGTACAGGCTAGCCGCGGGTGAGCGCGAGCCTCGGATTCAGGTAGAAACACAGGGCTACAGTCAGTGCCTGCTTCATCACTAGTTCTGAGTGTACGGCCTGGCACGTGGCTGGTGCTCAGCCTGTGGGGGCTTTCTGTAAAGTCTGTAAGTGGAGGTCATGGTTCGTCCCTGACCCTTTGGGTGGCACACACTGGGCGCCTGAGAGCAGGGACCTCTGGGAGCCCAGCTGGCCATTGGCTTCAGTTGCCCACAGCTTCTCAGGAGCACAGTAATCCAAAGCAAAGCATCTTTTTATCCCCCAGTTGAGAATCGTGTAAAATATTTTGAACCTTGGGCTAGTGAAGGCCTGCCCCGCCTCCCCGGGGAGGTGGAGGAGCAGCCCCATGAGCTTGGACAGGATTTGGGCCAAGAACATCCTCGGCAAATAGGGATGATTTGGACCGCGGGGAAAGCTCCCTTGTCCCAGGCGAGTTCGTTTTACCAGCAGCTGGATTCAGGAGGCTGTGACGCCTCCACAGGACAGGGGCAGGATACCGCTCGGGGCAGGAATCACCACGCGAGGCGGAGGAGCTGCCGCTGAGAGACGCACCTTCAGGGAACAAAGAACAGAGAGAGGGGCCGAGCCCCGGCTCTTGACGGCGGGCCCTGCTCGCCCCCGAGGCTGGCGCCCGCCTGATGAGCAATGGCCATGCTGGGTGTCGTCTCTTTCATCTGCACCGCCTGCCCGTTTTACAGGCGAGAAAACGGGTGGGGCGTCACCGGAGCAAGTGCTGGAGCCAGAACTTGAGCCTGGGTCTGTCGAGACCTGTTCCCAAAACGGTCCTGGTCTCTGGGCTAGACCCGGTCTCCCCGAAATGCCAGCCCTTCCAGAAACCTGCAGCTCTCCCCAGCGTCAGGACCTGAGTAGTGTCCTCTCCCTCCGCCCCTTCCAAGAAGACGTCTCTGGCTGGCCAGAGCCGGGCCCCAGAGACACAACTGAACTCCTCCGACCCAGCGGCCCCCAGACCTGCCTGTGAACGGGGCTGTGCTCGGGAGAAAGAGTGATCTTGTTAATAAGACCTCCGAACGGTGGAGGCAGGGAAACCTGCCTGGGGGCTCCCGACCCTGCCAAAGTGCCTCTTCAATCTTGGCCATATTTTAAGCCTTAACTCAAAAATTCAGTTATCACAATGACTCATCCCATCCCCAGAGAAGCCCAGGACGCTGCCCTAGGGCCCGGTCGTGTTTGCCTCTTGCCGCAGATGGGGCCTTCCCAGCTCGCTCTACTGGGCGCCAGGTGGGGTGGGCCTGCCCGGGGCCCCGGAGGCCCAAGGTCGCTGTGGCCTTCGGGGCTCCTCATAGAACCTGCTTCCGTCCTCTCACCTGCCAGGTGATGGCGGGGAAGGGTAAAGGTTCGTAATGGCCAGCTGTGAGGCCCTCCCGGACCTCAGCCAGGTCGCTGGGGGTTTGCCTGTTCCTTCCTCCTGAAGGCTGTGCCCCGGCCAGCGGCGTGTGCCGGAGGCATCCTGGACGCCTTGCGCTCCCCACCCTCTGTGACCTGTCCCACCCGCGCCCCCAGCCTCTCCATTCCGCTGCCTCCCAAGGCCGCTCCTCACTCACTTCCAGATGGGCCGCCTTGGATCCTCCTCTGTCCCCTGGACCACACGCTGCAGTAGCTTCTCAGCCAGCCTCCCCGCGTGCACCCACACCGGAGCTAGAACAGCCTTTGAAATGCGGAGGTGACCCTGTTATCTTCCCGGTGTGAGACGCTGCAGGCTGCCCTTCATGGCAGCGTCCCTCGCAGGCCTGGGTATGCTGAGTCCGCTTCCCGATGGCAGCCTCCTGCCTGTCAGCTCCCATGCTTCAGCTTCACAGGGCTTCCCCCTGCTCAGCCACAGGACCTTTGCACGTGCTGCTCCCTGCCTGTGGCCTCCCATCCACCTCGCTAGCGTCTCTTGTTTCTCTTGCTGGCTGCCTCAGAGCCTGCTTAGAGGGTGCTTTCTCACCAGGAGCCCCTCCTGTGCATGGTCCCAGGTGAGGAGTCCCATCACTGGTACTTGGCCACGCTTGTGGCTTTGGATTGTGTGAGTGTGATTTGGGGGGGGATTATGTCTCCCCCGTCCCTAGCTGGGAGGCCGTGAAGGCGCAGAACGCATGTGATACTTTCTCACCACTGCAGCCCCCAGTGCCAGCCACGGGCCAGCAGACATATTCAGTCACCAGACACTCCCAAGGCTTCTCTCACCTCCTCCTGGAAGGACTCAGACTGGTGGGAAGAACAGGCGAGGATTAATAACCAGGCCAATAGGGAGGGCTTGTTCAAGAGGCCCCGTGGCCCGGGCGGGCAGTGTAATACAGTCACAGGTGATCGCGTGAAGCCTCGTGAGGGAGATGCTGCTTTTCTCAGGGGAAGGACCGACTGGGTCACAGAGTGGTCTGCCCAGGGTCACACGGCCAGTCGGCCGCGGGGCTGGATTCAGTCGGAGCCCCCCAGGCTGCAGGGCCCCGGCCTCCCCCACCGCGCTGCCCGCGAGCACAGCTCAGTGTGGTAAGTGCGAGGAGGCGCGGGGGGCCGGGGTGTGGCCCCCGGGCAGGGTGCAGGAGGGGCCTCCACGTCAACCCAGTCTTGTCCACGACTTGGCCTCGGTCTCTCTGTCCCGAACGGGAGACGGTGCTGGAGCCGCCTCCAGCCCCGACTTCCATTCAGGTTTCCCAGAGCTCTTTAGGCGCGTTCATTTCAACTCTGTCTCTGGGGAAGCGGTTGCCCCACCTTACCCCAGAGGGCAGCGCTGGGCCGGGGGGCCCCTCTCCTGCCGGATCGCGCCGTTGATAAATCCACGCCGTGGTTACCAGCCACCCTCCACCGTCCTCTCGAACGCCGGCATCGCCGTGGCCGTTAGCAGGCATTCGCGGGAGAGCTTAATTGCAGGTTCTCGACTTAAAAGAGCCCCTGTTTGTATTAGCACTGGTTTTCCTCTCAACAAACCAAACAGCGAGTGGCCCCAGCTCCTCTGTGGTGCCGGGCGGTGGTGGTGGCCGGCGGCAGGGAAGAAGGAGAAAGGGCCGTCCTGAGTCTGACTCCAGCAGGGCCAGGGGTCACAGACGGGGAGCCGGGCCCTGAGGCTCCGTGGCTGCAGAAACCGATGGCTGGGAGCCTGAGTGTGTGTGTGTTTTTCTTTTTCTTTGTTATTCTCTTGAAGCCTGTTTTGTTCTCTGCAAAATGGGCAAACTGTGATTTTGGCTTCCATCTCACCACAGTTCTCTCTGCGAGGGTCACTTTATTTTGATGACACTGGTGTCTCTGGGAATTCAGGTTCTCCCACTCTTCTCCCTCAAGTGTCTTTTTAAGAGCCAACCGGCAGGCAAGACCATTTCTCACGGTGCGTGGGGTGGATACGCGCCGTAGGGAGGGCTCCAGAGACACTGGCTTTTATCAAATTCACCATCTTCCAGCACCCACCTTCGCCCGGGGGGTATGGCCCTGTTCATGGAGGGGGCACAGCATGGGAGGGTGTTCACACCCTCCTTCAAGGTGGGCAGAGTGTTACGGGGGGTGGGACACTTCAGGAGGTGGAATCAGTCTGTGCAAAGCCACCGAGGCCCTGGGGTGCCCTGCGGTGGCGCCGTGAAGCCAGGATTTCAAGCATGAAGGTGTGAGCGGCCGAACAACAGCATCGTTGGGTGCTGGCTGCTCACCCACCGGCTTGGGCAGCCCTGGGCACAGTTGAACGTGGACACTCGAAGTTGGGGCCTTTTAATCTGTGGCTTCGGGGGCACTGGTGGTGATTATTCCGAGGAGGGGAGGAGAAAGCCCGGGGACGAGGGAAGGGACAGGAAGATGAAGGCTGAGAGTGGGGGGGGTGGGCTGGGCTGGGCTGGGGCTCAGTTCATCTCCAGGTGAGTGAGCCGTGGTCATGGGGACCCAGAATCCTGCCCTCGTTGCTGCGGCCGCAGGAGGCCTGGTGTGGAGGCAGCGGGGAGGAGACCCCCTGGAGGGCCCCCCCCACCGGCCTCGGGACCTGCTGGGCCTCTGGTTACATCTGCCCTCTCTGGGTGTTGTCCTGGGGTGACCAGCTGACCCGGCTGCCGTCCCCCGGGAAGCGGGGCCACACGGCTGTGTGGGAGGGACAGGGGATCTGGCCCTATGACCCTGGAGAGGGGTCTGGCCTCTGCCCGCCTCCGTTTCGCATCTCCTCCTCCCCTGTAGGCTCCCTGTCTTTGAGTTCGGCCCCCTCTACCTGCTGGAACCGCAGTCCGCCCAGAGGACCCCTGCCTCTCACAGGCCCAGCCCGCCCTGCTTCCTTTCTTGACTCCTCTCCACTCTGCCCTCTCCTCTGCACCCGCCTCCTCCCTGCTGATCTTCACGGGGTCCCCTGCTCCTGCCACTGCCTGTCCCCTCCTGCCTCTGCACCCAGCTAGGATGAGCTTGTCCATCACAAGCCTCATCTCACTCTGCTGGGACACACGCTCTGGGGACAATGTGACCCTTCCTCCTTGGCATGCAAGCCCTCCCTGGTCGGACCCCAACCCTCCTCCTTCAGCATCGTATTTTTAAAAGAGATTTATTTATTTATGTGGCTGCGCTGTGGCCTGCGGGATCTTCCTTGCAGCGTGCAAACTCTTGGTTGCGGCGTGTGGGATCTAGTTCCCTGACCAGGGACTATGGGCTCCCTGCAGTGGGCATGCAGCCTTAGCCACTGGACCACAGGGACGTCCCCATCCCCCGTGTCTTTGGACAGTGCCCCTACCCCCACCCAGACTTGCTGCTCTTATCATAGGCCCTGAAGGTACCTCCTGTTTTCTGCAGCCCTGGACTTTGCACATGTGTCTCCCCCATCCTCAGCCTGACACATTTATCCTTAAAGACGCATCTCGGGGGGTCATCTCTGGGCCTCCACGCTTTAAGCCTCAGTTTATCCCCCTGTAAAATGGGCATGATCATATTTCCCCTTGGAACTGGAGACAGGATTTTAACTGACTACAACAATTAACGGAGGCCAAAGAAGGGATCCCAAACGCTAACGGTACCTTGGCTGCACTAACAGAGACAAAGGAGGTGAGCAGTCTCACTACCCCTGGCCTGCCGTACTGCTCCGAGAGCCTTGTGGTCGTTTCCTGTGACTTGATTTTGGAGGGATTTTGACACTGGATTATATCACCGGTGCTCTGACCATTTGTTCCCCATTCATCAAGCATGTGTGTGTCGCGTGGCACACACATGGTCACCATCCTATAAACCATTGGGTCCTTTAACAGGAACTCACTGTTTGGTATTGTAATAACAAAAGAAGATCCCTGGTAGGCAGAACTGTGTCCCTCAGAGATGTCTAATCTCTAATCCCCGAACCTGTGAGTATTAACACGGCAAAGGGGAATTTACAGATGTGCTAATGATAAAAACCTTGAGCGGGACAAGTTATCCTGCATCATCCAGGTGGGACACGCTAATTACAGGAGTCCTTAAAAGGGAAGGACTTTTCCCCAGCTGCGGGGTCAGAGAGACAACCGAAAAAGATTCAGAGAGGGAGGGGCTGGCTTTGAAGACAGAGGGAAGGCGCCAGGGGTCCAGGAGGGCAGGTGACTTGGAGGAGCTGGAAAGGGCACGGAAGTAGACGCCCTCCCAGAAACTCCAGAAAGGAGCCCCGTTCTGCCGCTCCCTTGATTTTAGCTCAGTGGGATCCGCGTCAGGTTCCGACCTACAGAGCCGCAAGATGGTGGGGATGAGCCGCTGCTTGGGGTGACAGCAGCAGCGGGAGTCTGTCACATTAAACGAACATGCGTCTACGCGGCTGCCTCGGGCCTCTCTGCTTGCGGTGCTCCATCTTAGGTTTGTGTCTCGGGCTTGGTTGCTTTGCGGCTCCCGGACCAAAGGTTCAACCTGCATCCCCGCACTGCAAGGCGGGTTCTTAACCACTGGACCACCAGGGGTGTCCCCGTGATGCTTTAAATAGCGTGGGTACAATCATAGAGACCCCATGCTATGTGCAGGCAGCGGAGCGGTTTCCTAATCACAGGCCCACCCAGTAGGTGGCCTGGGGGCTGAGCTCCTGGCCCCTGGAGGTGTGGCTGCAGAAGTGCCATTGGGGAGCAGGGATTGCCGCCTCCCTGGGCAGGAGCTGGGACAAAGGGCCGCGTCCGAAGAGCCTCTGGAAAGCGGAGTCTGAGCTGAATGGCCCTGGGCTGGGGAGACGGTGGTGGTCCCTGCCAGCTGGGAGACCTCTTCGTCACCCCATCACCACCCGCCGCGTCCTCCCCTTAGGCGAGTTATTATATATGGTCCCAGGACTCCATTACTTCAGAACGCTTCTATGTAATGCATTGAAGGAATTATTGAAATGTGTAATTACAGAGTGCATTGTAATATAAAACAAGTCTATTATATTCATTTGATGGAACTGTGCTCCATAACGCCTCAGTTCTAACATAAAAGATCCTGCCATTAGAGTGTTATGTAGCGTGGTGGTAATTGTCCTTCACCCAGTTCCCATGCTTCCTTCATGATGGTTCTGCTGGTGTGAAATCAGGGTGCCTGAGCTCCTGAGTTGGGAGGGCACTTTGAGGCCCTTCGGTCCAACCCGACTTTAGACAGATGGAGAAGGTGAATCATTGAGGGATGAGGCGGTCCATTCAAGGTCCAGACCTGCTAACTGCCCATGACAGACCCCTTCAGGAATTAGAATCCTTTCTTCTGAAAAAATCTTATATACAAGCAGAGGGAGGAGTCAGCTCTGCGGGAAGCCGGAGCAGGCAACCCAGGGTCCTGGCCATTTGGCGCCCATACACCTCCACCCCCACTTCCCTGAGGCCCCTCCGCAAAGTGCTGGAGCTCCAGAGGACCCCCTTTAAAACCAGCAGCCCCATGCCTCCTTTGGTCCAGATGGGGAAGCAGTGCTTGCTGGAGCTCACAGCCCAAACTGGGCGCAGCTGGGATCAGCCCCCTTATCATCCGCGGTGCTCAGAATCACGGGCCTTTGCTAGTTATCCTGATGGCGTGCCCAGCCACAGAGGCTGAGCTGCCGTGTGTCTGCAGGGAGATGCAGGAACCCCTAAAGGAGGCCCTGGGTCCCTGAGGTTGTCACCCTTTCACAGATACTCAGAGCTCCTTCTAGGCAGCAAGCCCCCGTCTGGGTCCTTGGGACACATGGTGGACAAAACCACGACCCTTACTTAGATTCTAGCGGTGAGAGAACGGCACAGATGAGTGAGCAAAGCCGCCCCGGGGTGACCATGCTCCATCTCAGGGAGGTGGGGCGGAGCAGGGAGGGGCAGGGGGCTCATGGAGGGAGCCTGTGAGCAAGGCTGGAGGGGGAGGGAGCGCGTCTTGGGGCAAGGGTGTCCCATGCCGGCTGGGGTGGCAGCTCTGGGGTGAAGGCCTGAAGGAGCCCAGAGGTGCCCAGGGAGCAGTGAGGGGCCTCGGGTCGGGGGGCGATGGCAGGAGCTGAGCTCAGAGGACGAGGTGGGCACGGGGTGCAGGCTCTGGGGTGGAGGAGAGCGTTTTACAGCATCACTGGCCGCCGAGCCGGGAGGCCTGGGCCCTGCCTTTGGTCCCGCTCTGTCTTCCCCACGCGCCCAGGACGTGGGGACGGGAAGGAGCACCTGGTGTCCTGCCTGCCACGTGCTGGATGGCAGCGTTTGCCCTTCCTCCTTCAGCACGTCCCCGTCGTGATCACCATCGTTCCTGTCATCGTCAGCCTTGTTGCCCAAGCCTCCCTGTTTGAGGTGTTTTAAGCATCTTCTGTCCCCTTTAAGTCCCCCAGCAACAGTCCTGTGAACTAAGCTTCATCTTTTATTTCGTACTCAAAAAAGTCGTTCAGAGAGGGGAGGGGACAGCCTGGGGGCACACAGCAGGGTCAGTGGAAGCCAGGACTCCTCGCTGACGGCGGCCCCTGGGAGGCCCACCTCGGCCACTCGGAGTCTAGCAGTGCGAGGACGTCAGTCCCAGGCAGACACGTTGCAGTGTGACCCAGGGGGCGTCACACACAGTCACCTTGTCACGTCTCTCCACTGGAGCTGCCAAGGGAATCTCTCCCACTCCCAGGATTGCGAGGGCAGAGAAATGTGCAGGTCACGGTATCAGGTGTTTGCTGAGCTCACTGTGGAGGTGCAGAAGTCGGCTCAATTCCTGCCTTGCTGGACCAGTAGCACACTGAGCAGAAAGGGGACAGTGCAGCTTCCCAGGTCCCTGGTTTTTGGCCTTGTCGCTGGGCTCGGAAGCCCCTTGTCTTAGGCTGGGGTCTCGAGCATGGTCCCTCCACCTCTATCTGCAGCGTCAGACCCCTGGGGGGAGGTTTGCCTGGCTTTGCCCTGGGTGTCTCCCTTCACTAAAGCCCTCCTGGCCGTGTGATTAACTCCTCAGATTCACGGGAAGAAATAGATGCTGAAGCTCACTTTGCAAATCTCTACACTTTCCGAGTGGCTCAGATGGGAAAGAACCCGCCTGCAGTGGGGGAGACCTGGATTAGACCCCTGTGTCAAGAAGATCCCCTGGAGAAGGAAATGGCTACCCACCCCAGTATTCTTGCCTGGAGAATCCCATGGACAGAGGAGCTTGGTGGGCTTGCAAGAGTCAGACGTGACTGAGCGACTAACACTTTTCACTTTCTACACATACAGTCTCAGTTCTTACATCTATATGTAGTTAGTTTTAATCCCCCCCATTCTGCAGAGGAGGAAATACATCTGGGAGATTAATTCGCTTGCGCAGGGTCACATAACCCAGGGAATCAAAGAGCTGGTCACACTGCCGTGTTTAGAACGTTGGCTGAACTGCATATAGCAGGTGTGGCGTGTTGGGCTGGCTGAGTCAGCACCCCTGACAGGCGATCAGAGCCTGTTATTCAAATCCAGCGACTCCTGCTTTACACTAACCGTCATCAAAGGTGCTGTTAGGAGGAGCCTGCATCTTCCTTTGTGCATTTGAAAAAGTTCCATCTCAAAGCCATCACGTCTGGGCAGGACCACGGAGGAGTCAGTTGGAATTAAATCAGGAGCCGGGAACAGGGAGAAGGAGAAGAAGGTCATCTTTTGAAATGACAAAGAGGTGCTGTTTTCTCAGGCGGGTAGGCATGGGTTTGGTAGCACCAACTGGGTTGCGAATTTTAATTCTAGTCTCTGCAGCGGCTAATGTGCTTGTTGCTCAGAGAATAGACACTAATTGACAAGCAACTAAATAAATAACGTGGAACATGAAAGCAAACACAGGCTTTAAAGGAGAAGGAAAAATAGCAAAAAGGATGAAATTAAAAGCACGAAGGAGGGGAGCTGAAGGGTGTTTTCCGCACTCCATTAGGGTGACTTCAAAAGGCTTTTTGTGACATTTGTTTTATGGCGAAGATACAGTTTGAAGTCATCTAAGCTCCTGTCCCTGTGCTGTCTTGCTCGTGCCGAAGATCAGAGGCAGTGCAGTGAGGGGAGGGGGCCGGATCTTCAAAAGGACCTGGAGAAACACAGGCAGAGCCAGAGGGAGGACACCCCAGCCCCTGTCTTACAGGACAGCCTGGGGCCCAGAGAAGGAACTGGCAACCGAGGTCAGACCGCGTGTCCCTAGGAGGTGTGGCCCCTGGGGTGGGTGGGTGGCCCAGTGTCCCCCAGAAAGGTACCTCGAGGTCCTAACCCCCAGTATCTCAGGATGGGACCTTCTCGCAAACAGGGTCCCTGCAGATGGAGCTAAGACAAGGTCATCCTGGCGGGGATGGGGGGGGCACCTTAACCGAGGTAACTGGTGTCCTGATGAGGAGACACGGGAGGCACATTTGGAGAAGCACCAAATGAAGACGCAGGGACACGCAGAGGAAGCGGGTGAGACGGGGGCAGAGGCGGGGGGAGGCCGCTGCGAGTAAGGGAGGCTGAGCAGTGCCAGCCACACCCGGAGCCGGGAGGGCTTCTACGCAGAGTCTTGGATGGAGCCTGGCTCTCCGTGACACCTTGGTTTTGGTCATCTAACCTCCAGGATTGTGAGAGAAGAATTTCTGCTGTTTTAAGACACCCAGTTGGGGGTGTCTTGTTACAGCGACCCTAGGAATCACACACCTACAGCCTTTGGGGGCTCTGGGCACACTCTGCATGGGGCCGGCTGAAAGGAGACAGGGCTCCCAGTCCTGGCTCAAGCATGGCCTCCAAGCCTCCCCGGCTTCCGTCCAGCCGGCCCCTGATCACCATGGAGCTGTGTCATTCATCCGCCTCCCCCCGGTTATAATTATTTACCTAGTTCTTAGGACTAGACTTGGAGAAGGAAATGGCAACCCACTCCAGTATTCTTGCTTGGAGAATCCCATGGACTGAGGAGCTTGGTGGGCTGCAGTCCACGGGGTCACAAAGAGTCGGACACGACTGAGTGACTTTACTTACTTACTTAGGACTAGACTAGAACCTGCTCAAATCCCATTCCAGTGTGTTCGAGCACTCCCCGCGCTTTGTAACTGGATAGGGTGTCTTCAGCCACCCAGGAGGTTGCTCGCTGCCCGCACCGGCTTCCCGTCACCCCCTTCACCCCCTCCGCCCTGCTCTCTTGCTTTTCTCCTGAATGTGCCCCATGTGCTCCCGCCTCAAAGTTTGGGTGCTCCTTCTGCCTGGAAGGCCCTTCCCCAGACTCTGTGGATCACTTCCCCTCCTCTCGGGAGACTTTGCTCAGATGTCCCCTGTCAATAAGGCCTACGTGACCCCCTATTTAGAATCACAACCTGCTTGAGTTGAGCCGTGAGGTCACCCTGTGAGCGGTCGCTGCGGCCGAAGGGGAGGGTCCTGGAGGCCACCACCTCCTCTGTTAGGGCTTCTGGGTGGAGTACAGGGCGAGAGAGGCACAGGTCCCCATACAGAGGATCCAGTTCACCAGGAGACAGGAGGAAGGCTAAGGGGCAGACTGAAGCGGGAATCCTGTCGGGCCTGTCCTGCCGGCCTCGGGTCAGTCTCAGGTCTGCAGGTGGAAGTTTCTAACCAGCCCCGCTGAGGTTCCAGCGTGAAGCAGAAGAGTCGTCAGATTTGGACTCCTTTTTTCCAACACGTCCTAGTTATGACACCTCTGTGAGCCTCAGAGGCCTCACCTGTAAAATGGGATGACAGGCTCTGCTTCAAAAGGGCTTTTGCAGGATCAGTGAGACAGGCAGGCAGAAGCACTTGATGCGTTTGCAAGGCCAGCACCTCAGCCTCACTCCCTCCGTCCATCCTTGGGCAAGGGAGGCATGCGCTTGTGGAACCACGGACAGGGAGGAGGGCCAGGGCTCTTAGCACGGGCCTGCGAGGCGCGTTCATCTCTCAGCAGGGGCCTGAGGCCCTGGTGCTGGGGCTCTCTCGGGCTGATGCAGCCCCTAAAAGTGGGAGCTGAAGTGACAAATTGGTGCTGAGGCGAGCGAGCGCCCAGCATAAAATGAAATTGCTTCTCAGAGAAATAATGCTAAAAGTCAAATAAATTAGACTTCGCACTGATGTCGTAATTTTAAAAATTAATTAAGAATAAAAAGAAGATGCATCTCGAAGGAAGGGAGAAGTCTAATTTCGACAGGCAGTAATTAATTCCTCCGTTCAGGGATTCATGAGTGGCCTGCAGTACATGTGGTGCCTTCATAGGACCTGGGACTCCCTGGGGGCCTGCTCGAGGCACTGCCGGGCCACTTCGAGGGGCCAGTGTCTGGGACCCCAAGACTGACTCCTGAATGCACTGCTCTGACTGATGGAGTGCTGGCTGGGGGTGGGGGTGGGGGTGACTGGGGGATCACATCTGGGGCAGGAGCAGCACAGCCCTGAGTGCTTTTTGTGCACTGGGGCCAGGCCCCAGGCTTGCAGGGAATCAACAGAGTCTTTCGCTTAGCTCAGGGTCCTGTGGCGGAGGTGAGCTCACAGTCCGATGGAGGAGGCAGACTGTCCTTACAACAGTGGCTGCATGCTATGCTATGATTGGGGAGGGAGGGGCTGGGGTTCGCGGAGGAGGCTGGAGAGGACTTCTGAAATGAGTCCTCGGTTTTTAGGAGGGGCTGTGTAGGAAGGAAGGGGAGTCATCCCAGTGCACCAGCCCGAGCGCCCTGTCTCATGCATCGAACCTGGACTGGGGCTCTGTTTCACATATGATAATATACATGTTTTAGTGCTATTCTCTTAAATCATCCCACCCTTGCCCTCTCCCACAGAGTCCAAAAGTCTGTTCTTTACATCTGTGTCTCTTTTGCTGTCTTGCATATAGGGTCATCATTACCATCTTTCTAAATTCCATATATATGCATTAATATACTGTATTGGTGTTTTTCTTTCTGGCTTACTTCAGTCTGTACAATAGGCTCCGGTTTCATCCACCTCATTAGAACTGGTTCAAATGCATTCTTTTTAATGGCTGAGTAATACTCCATTGTGCATCTGCACCAGGTGGGAGGGGGGTTCGGGACGGGAACACATGTGCACCCATGGCTGATTCATGTCAATGTATGGCAGAAAGCACTACAATATTGTAAGTAATTAGCCTCCAATTAAAATAAATTAATTAATTAAAAATTTTTTTTAAAAAGAAGGGGAGGGAGATGGCCCAGGGGGAGAAAGAGCATGGCCTCTGAGAGTAGCTAGATCGTGAGTGGAGGCCACGCACTAACACGGCACGTTAGCGGCAGGGCTGCGGCTGCACCCCAGGCCTCCCCTTTCCAGCCAGACCCTGGAATAGTGAGCTGTAGTGAATAAGTCCACCTGAACGGGGGTGCCAGGTGAAGGGAGAAGTCGGGAGTGTGGAGTGGTGCTACCTACTTCCTGGCTTGCAGGCTATGGCACCGGCCCCGGGGTCTCTCCAGTGGGTCCTCTTCAGCCCTCTGATCTCCTCTCGAGCCCCCTCCCCCTGCATATGCATATATTAATGCAGATGGGGGACCCAGGTATGCAGATGCAGGCCTGGGAATCACCTGTTGCTCGGAGTGAGGGTACAAAGCAGCCGTAAACTGCATATTCACCTTCTCGTGTTGGGGGCTGAGGTGGGGGACTTACACAAGGAGCCTGGAGTCTTCTAGAAGGATGTGGCTGAGAACCTCTGCTTCCAGAGGACCAAACATGGGAGATCAGTCAGGGAACGCTGCCATAGCCCTGGGGAGGATCAGGAGCAAGGAAGGGGAAGAGCCCCAAGAAACAGCACTCCCTTTGGGGAAGCGGGCCCGTTGGGTGTGTGCGTGGTGGAGACAGCCCTCAGGATCCTATACATAGCGTCCTGGATGTAGTCCCAGGAACCAGGAGAGCTGCAAGTCTAAACCCATCAGTTATGACAACACATACAAATGAACAGATTATAAAAAATGTAGGCTGAGTGATGAAAATCTAGAAGATCTAAAATATCCAATAATAAACAGATTCTGGTACCCTGGAGTATTACGCTGGTAAAAAAAATTTTTTTTTAATAATTTTTAATGAAATGAGGATAGACTCATCATATAATATTGAATGGAAAAAGCAGGGTACAATATATGACATGATTTCAGGAGTGTTAGTAAAACAGCACGGAAGAAAATCTCCTGAAATGTTAACAGGGTTTATATCTGGATTGTGGGATTGTGGGTGACTTTTATTTCCTTCTTTATCTCTCAATGTTTTCTGCAATAAACAATATTACTTCTATTATAATAAAAAATTACTGTAAACAGTATTACTTTTAAAATAAAAAAACGCACAGAAGCTGACAAAAGGAAACCAACATTACATGGTTTGTAAATGACACCGTCTCAGGGAATAGCCATTACAGGCCCTCCTGCAGCGCTTTTCCTTACTTTCTCCAGAGGCACAGGTCACCTGAAGTTGTATCCTGCTATCCTAAAAAGGGCTCAGCCAGTGAAGAATCTGCCTGAAAGGCAGGAGCCCCAGGTTCGATCCCTGGGTCGGGAGAACCCCTGGCGCAGGGAATGGCTACTCACTCCAGTGTCCTTGCCTGGAGAGTTCCCTGGACAGAGCAGCCTGGCCGGCTGCAGTCTATGGCGTCACGAAGAGTGAGAGCTACTAACACTGGCACTTTCTTCACGCCCTAAAAAGTCCCCTTTGTCACTTAATGAAGATGATGTTTATAAAATTAAAAAAAAAAAAGATTAAAAAATATAAAACAGTGGAGTTAAAAGAAGGAGCCAGGAGGCAGCCACACCTTGTATAAAGAAGGAGAGGCGGGGTTAGGTCACCACGACACCTTCGGTTGAGTCACGCAGTGATTGCTGGGGCAGTTTTTCTCCCCAGCAGCTGGAAGGGGCCTCAGTGAATCCTTCATGCTTTCTCACCCTCGCCACCTGGGAATACAGCCTAACCTTTGTCGGGTGGTTGGGGTGGAATTCGGGTTTCAGCCTGTGGTCAGAGAACAAAACCAGTTTACAGGTAAACCGACCAACCCAGGGACCAAACCAATCGTCGTAAGAAAGAAAGCCAGGCGTGGCTCATGAAGCCCCTTTGCATCAGTTGTCTCACCGTCTTGGCCGCCCATGGGCATCCTTCTCTTTGTGGGCAGCAGGGAAGCTGAGGGCAGGGTGGGTGAGAGTCGCACGCAAGCTGCAGGGCTCCCGGAGGGCAGGGTGTGGACTGGTCATTACCGCACAGTGTGATGTTCCAGCCATTGGACCACCGTCTGTGCCCCATGCCGAGAGCCTGGGGTAGTCAGCTGGGTGGTGGTTCCAACTCCGTTTCAATGCTGACGGACACCATTTTCTCCTGGGAGATTCCCGGAGTCAGCACCACCCATCAGCACAGCACATGAGCCCAGTGGCTGCCCAGGGCTCTTTAGTTATTTTTAAGTGAAAGGAGAATTCACTGGGTAGAGTAACAGTAATCTGAAGGTGGTATAAGCTTCAGCACATCTAGGGATCACTGACGTCGTTTGCCCTGGTTTGCTTCAGCCTTATGGGGACGCGTGCCAAGGAGCAAGAAGACAGACGCAGCCAGGCCCAGATTCACGTTCCCACACCCTGACAAGCCTGGCTGAGTTGGTGTCTTCCCCAGGGATGCTGGCCAAGGAGTCCCAGGGGAGCTTCTGATTGGCCAGGCTAAGTCAGGTGACCACCCCCATGGCCAAAAGGATAGATCAGCCCTGCCTTATCCACACGGGTGGGTAATCACCAAGTAAAGGACATGTCTGAAACCAGACAAAACCAGACGTCTACCCACAACTGAAGTTTTAAATATTTTAATTCCATTTCTTGACTTTTATGTCCTTTGCTCGCCATGTGTTTCCTCTCCACCAAGAAAAGTGAGAAACGGAGCAGAATTTGCTGTCTTCCATTGCTCCCTTCCTTCCGTGAGTTTTGTATCACAGTCATGGTATTGTTCTGAGTTCTTCTACTGATTGCCTGTGTAACTTTTAATACTATACCAAGTCTCTCTTTCTTGATGTATTCCTTTTGAACTATGAGTATTGATCTCTGGTGTGAAAAATAGAGAAATCATTCATTTCTTTTGTGGTGGTCTTATTCTTTCTTCTGTGACAGCTATGCTCCTCTCAATTCTTGTTAAGTAATTTTTCTTACCTGGTCAAGCTTCATAACATTTCCATTCTCTCTGTTAACGTATTGGTTTTTCAAGATTTCTCTATAGGTTGTTTCTAAAACTTTAAACCCAATAAAATACCACTTATGCACTTTGGACTATGGAACTATTCACTGAAGAACTAAATGATGTGATTAGATCTGCAGGGAAGATAATGGAATCCTATGTCTTGAAAACTTTGCTGCTCAAAGGGAATGTCCTAAACACTGGGGCCAGTGGAATCTCCTGTGATTTGGTTTGTACTTTTCTCGATTCTAACTTATCCTTAGCTACCATTTTCCATATTTTCTCTTTTTCTCTTCCCTAAGTTTGATAAAGAACCTGCCTGCGATGCAGAAGACCAGGGTTTGATCCTTGGGTTGGGAAGTTCCTCTGGAGAAAAAGTGGAGTGAAGTCACTCCATCATGTCCGACTCTTTGCGACCCTGTGGACTGTAGCCCACCAGGCTCTTCCGTCCATGGGATTCTCCAGGCAAGAGTGCTGGAGTGGATTGCCATTTCCTTCTCCAGGGGATCTTCCTGACCCAGGGATTGAAACCGGGTCTCCCACATTGCAGGCAGATGCTTTACCGTCTCAGCCACCTGGGAAGCCTGGACACCCTCTGGAGAAGGGAATGGCAACCCACTCCAGTACTCTTGCCTGGAGAATTCCATGGACGGAGGAGCCTGGTGGGCTACAGTCCATGGGGTCACAAAGAGTCGGACACGACTGAGCGACTAACGCGCACACACACGTTTCTTTAACATAACATTTACTGTATCAGTGATTTTTTCATGGAGGAGGAGGAAGGAGTGGCTTTGTTTCTTTACCAGGCAAAGGGGGATCACGACAGGCTGGGGTCTCAAAAGCTGTGCCCCGCTATCTTAAAGACTTTAAAGTGTGCAGCTAAACACATTCACAAAATCCCTGGTGGCTCAGC